>JAQGAO010005573.1:0-13414 GCA_034697705.1 Ommatoiulus sabulosus
AGGTTAAAAATATATTTTAAAAGTTATTCAAAATATGTATAGATTGGAACATCCAAAAATATATTTTACAAAACATAAAAAAATGTAAATTTAATTTATTTTTTAAAAAATATATTATTGTAAATACATTGTAAATCTATATTTCCTTAAAAAAATGTATTTTAAATGAATCACAAGGTATTTTTATTTAGATGTGGGATAATCCACCCTAATTTTACGACACTTCTCCCTGAAGATCGTCGAATGCACTCTCTGTGCCGTATGCACCCTCAGAGTGGCCACAACATTTTCATTTTCAATTTCCCTGACTTTTCCCTGACTAAAATCCAAAATTCCTTGACCAAAACTTACTCGTTAATGCATATCAATTTTTTTGTCATAATGAAAAATAAAATAACAATTGCAATAAGAAGCTTAGCAAAACTAGATTTTATTACAATAGTATAGTATTTTGCTTTTATTTGGGAAAATTACCCTGACCACTCACAAAATGGCCACCATGCAGGCCGTTCTTTTTGTTGTTTGATTCGATGAAAAATCATGTGATGTAGCCCAAATTCTTAACTCTGCATAAGGTTCACAGTATATGGAAAGTAATATGTATGTCGGATTACTTACATTTATTACACATGCTACATGTGTAAGAAATCCGATTACATAGTTGAATAGGAAGTGACATGCGAGGATACCAGAAATCACACGTGATGCGAATAGTATAGGAAAAGTCATCTTTGGTTTACCTCATGCCAAATTCTGGCTCATGCGGGACTACAAATTCTCGATTCATGAACTTCTACAACTTAAACCGTTACAGATACGCATAAAATTAAACGAGAAATGTATAGAGCGACCTAAAATTAATTGTAATTGTGCTTTTTCGACATTTCATCCTCAATCGCAAATTTATAGTTGACATTTTCCTTTTCAAAATTGGCAGCAATCATTCATTGCATAAAGGCGGCATGGGGAAGCTCGCCTTATTAACCCGGGGAAATTTCTCAGTTCAAATTTTAGAATCGACGCCTTCCTGAGTTCCTGTCATGAGTTCGCCCAATGAATGGTTGCATACATCTACATGCATATTACCAAAAATTTCCATTGCTTCTTTGTTTGTTAAATTTTAGCGTTTAAATTTGAGAATCGAACAAACAAAGAATTTGTAGTCCAATGTGCTTTTTTGGAATCCTCACATGCCACTTCCTGTTCAACAGAGTTCCCCCTGGAATTTCAGTTTCAACTTCCTTGACTTTTCAAGGTTTTAAAAAACATTTCCCAGACCAATGATAATGTCAAAACTTCACATATGCCAATGTTATCCACGATTTTACAAAATGGACACAGGACAATTTTTTGAAAAATATATTAATGAAAATTTTAAAAATTGTTACAAATTAACAAAATGTTTTGAAAATTTGACAATTCTGTATTCGGAAAATGTACAAAGTATTGCAAATTTGTACACGGAAAATATTGAAAATTTGTACTCGGAAAAGGTTTTTTTGTGCTTGGAAAAGATTAGAAATTTGCAAATGTGTCCTCGGTAAACGTGGACAATTTTGCAGATTTGTACTCAGAAAACGTGGACAATTTTGCAAATTTGTACACGGAAAACATGGAGAATTTGGCAAATTTGTCCTCAAAAACCGGCGCAGATTTTACAAATGGGCCCCGAGCTAACATTGAATTTCCCTGACTATTTTCAAAATAAGTCATTCTTCCCTGACATTTCCAGATTTTCAAGTTCCCTGACTTTTCCAGGTCTAGGGGTACCCTGTTCAACTGTGTAATAAGATTTACTGAACTGTTACCATGTGACGTGCTGAATTATGCCTCACCCTGCATACATGTATACGGGTGATCAGTACAAGCAGCACTGTTACGTGTTACGGTTCTCAGAAATTTTGCACTTTGGCCACAAGTCTAGATATAAACGTTACATTAATCACGAGTTACGCCTCACTCGGGTTAATTCTTTCCACTGACAGTGCCAACATGCGAAAAAATATCCAAAAAAAATAAACACGTAATGAAAAACTACGAGAAGCGTGCGGCACACGAATACCTTTCGATAACGGGCGTGGTATTGTTTTGGATTCTGGTTTACAATCATCTGGAAGGAAGGCAAAACTATGATGCATTAGACGAATGAAATTAAGGCTGGACGTAATTAAGTGCGATGGCTAATGACAAAACGAGGACGAAACGACAACAGAAACTTGGCGAGAAAGAGACGGCACGAGGCAGACATTCGTGCTAACAGACATTGCACGCTCGCAGGAGGAGATGTTGAATTATTAATAGTTTCCTGCGAGATTTCGGCGCATGCACGACTCCAGTGCATTGATTCGAGGAATGAGAAGAGATGAGATGGAGGCAAGGTACATCTTAAAGAGGGTGCCAAATCCTATATCAGTAATGCTAGAAATTTCGAATGCTATTCCTGATAGAAATAATACTGACATCAGGGTTCCCCTGAAATTTCATTTTTAACTTTCATGATTTTTACAGGTTTTTAAACCAATTTCCCTGAGCCCCTGAATATTTTGCAATATCGACACATGACAATTTTGAAATGTTTAGATTTTTTTTTTTTATTTTTACACAATTAGCATGAAAAATTTACTTGACAAATTTGTATTCTGAAAATGTAGAAAATGTTGCAAATTTGTCCTCGGAATCTGTTGAAAATTATGCAAATTTTGCAAATTTGTCCTTGAAAACTGTTAAAAATTTTGCAATTAAAGTCACAATTTTTTATTTAAAATGTAAAAGTGGACAAAATATTGAATCCTTCAATTTCGTCGAATGAGGCAAAACCATCCATTACATTCCGTTCTGTGGAATATAATTTGATGGGTTGCAATTGAGATGAAACATACTAGTACACGTAGATCCAATAGAAATTCTATGTTTCAAGTCAAGTGCAACCAACCCTTGTATCATAATTTCAAAAAATTAAACAATTTCTTTTATCGAGATATGGCGAATGACGCGATTACACATTGGGAAAAAGTTTGTTTCAGAGCAAGTCTTACCGTATGTCAGTTTTATTCGAAATTTCTGGCATTACGGGTCCAGGGCATAGCCCTCCTTAATGAAAAATTAAAGTCACAGTGATATACTGACCTGACAAGGAGGGGCTAGAGGAAGACGATACCGATGGTTTCACCTCACACACTTCTCCTTGAAAGAAACAACAAAGAAACCATAAGCCGCTTGTCAAAAACTGAGCAAAAACTACCAACTTACTTTAAGCAATTTCAACATCAAGGCTATTTTATTTTTAACAACATTTCATAAATTGTCCACTATTACATGGTTTTTCACACTGGCAGATTTAGATAAACGACGCAGTTAGATAAGATAGCATATATAAATTTTCTTACACTTTGCATGAATTTAATTTAAAAATGTTACAGTTATAATTATTTCAATATCAAGTTCTATAAAAACTATTCCGTTCACTTTTAAAGCAGTCATAATATGGTGTCTATTACCACAGCATAATGTTAGGCAGAAAATAAATTATATAGGTAATTTTTTCCGCAGATAATGAAAGAAAACTGCTAGAAACTGAATTTCAAAATATGTGAACATTATCTGATTAAAAACTTTCATATTCTTCACTTATAAAGCAGTCTTAATATGGTGTCAATTACTACAGCATAATCTTAGGCAAAAAAAAACTTTCATATTATTTTATTGTGCATCTTGATACCTATGCAAAACTGTGCATATTGTCGATTTCGATTTTTGCTGCCACACCACCACAAAATTGAGCAAAGAATAATTTACACGTTTTCTGTCTAGTAACAAACCTTTGTAAACAGCCACAGCATCGCGGCCAGTAGGAACTTGGAGAAGTTCTCGACTTAAGTTGATTTCGATGTCACGCTGGATGGGAGGGGGGCGGCTAGTGGTCAAGGCCTTGTGCACCAAACCAGTCAGACTGGCCAGCTGCCTTTCCATGTATTCCACTCTGGCTCTACGGACAAATAATTTGCACAATTTTATTCCACAAAAAATAACCCGTACACTGTATGTCATTTTTATACCCAGATAGACATGTGTTCTTACAAAATTTCTTGGCTATGTTGGCTAAAAACACATGCAAATATTCCCCCAATAAAAACATATCAACGATCAGTGCCCAAAAATAAAATTAAGAAAATTTACCTGTAGCGAATCTGATCGAGGGACTGAACTCCGTGAGCAGGAAGCAAGTAGCCATCACGTCTAAAATTTATTGTCGAACAAGAAAATGTTAAAAAAAAATTAAAATTAATGAAATTAAATTAATAAAATCAATGGCTAAGAGTACATGGAGACTTTAAAATTATGTAAGTTACTTCGTCTACTTTCTACTTTTTGTCCGCTGCAATTTTTGCAGATGTCCTGCGCCAAGTGAACCCTGATATCGGCATGCATTGGGCAAGGTCAAACATGCTGCGGAAATATTCGCGCACATCATCGCGCATGCGCGTTAATATTTCGCGTTCTCATTTTGAGCGCAGGACTCGTTTTTGATCCAATAGTGATCCGTGTGCCACTCTGTGTCTTACAAACCTCCTTCCCTATTTGTCGGCCTTGAGCCTGGCTAAGTTAATGTGTCACTTGGAGCAAGCCCATTTAAAACGCATTAACAGTTGTTACCCGCTGGGTGGCGCTAGTGGTCGGTAAGTAAATTTCTTAATTTTAAAGTCTCCATGTGCTCTTAGCCATAGTCAGCGAATAAATTACGGTTAATATTGCGCGTTGAATCGTGCATTTCAGTGTAATGTCTCAATTTTTAATACGTGCATTATACATGACTTTCGAACTGATGATTATGCTGAATTATACACAGAACCAAACACACGTATATGCAGCGTATAAAAAGCAGAAACGCCAGAAAGTGAATGGGTCTTATATCCTGCATGCACGTATAATACAGTCCATCATGGTTGATCGTTATCAGCGGGATGGTCGTGTCGTGGTTAGGGTGAAGGGTCACGAAGAGGGAACAAAGCAGACACTACGTGCATGTAATTCGGTGCATTTCCAGGTATATGAGAAGGAGGTCTCAATTCGGAGGCGTTGGACCCCAGAAGGCGAGATTTTATCTGCGTGAATATACGAGCACCAGCCTCGAGTAAATCACGTCTCGGAATTCGCATCTTTGATGACCATCGCGATTAGACGACGACAAAAAAACAAAAAAGCCCTCGAAAAATCTTATCGAAGAAACGAAAAATATAAGAAGAAAGTGCATGGGAAGAAAATAAAAAAAAAATGAAAGATACTATAAAAAAAAACAACGAGCAAAAATTGGCAGACAAACACGCGTCTGCTCGCGAGGATAAACAGAGGAGAAATCCCCCGCAATTATCGATTTTTGAGCGTGAATTCATCATCCAGTTCGGTGCATCCATGACTGCGGACTTACGTGCGCATGACCATATACTGTAGCATCAATTAGCCTATTTTATAGGATCCTCCTCGTTAGAACCCCTTTTCATCGCGACATTTTGACTTTGATCGAGGAATGCCCATCTATAGCTCGTACAGGGCGAGGCAAATATTAGGGGCACACAGACAGAAGCTTCACGCGTGGCATTTTCGGCAGTGCCAATGAATAGCGAGGCGTTAATTCACTCCGTTTTTCAATCAAAAAATGCATTCGTTTTTCGTAAAGATTTTGTCCGAGTAACCCTATTATCAACGCCCTTTCTACATTTCCATTATTTCACGAGGGATCCGACAAATTCTATACCTTTATCATTTCCAAAATATCCATTTTTTCAAATGCATTTTTATGCCCGAAAATAGTTGAAACTTATAAGTTGTTAACGAAGCGTTTGCATTCTTTCTGGAAGGAGAAAGCCCTGTCCTACAATTCCTCGCTTATGATTTTCAACTAGAAGTATGGACTACATCTTTTTAACAGTCTTCTTACGATAAGCTTCGTATCACTCCATCGGATCAACTTTTAAGTCTCGATTTATACAGTATCGTCCGTCTTCGTATCGCTTTTGCCAGCACAATTTAAGTTGGCTTAAATTTGAGTTTGAGGTTTGAGTTCAAACTTAATTAAGTTTGAGGGGCGATGCGTTCCGTGCAGGTGGCAGCACCGTATTTAAGATGGCCGCGGCTAATGGCGCGTCTGTTTCCTCTTCCTTCACATTCGCCGCAGGAGCGAAGTATACAGAGATTCGGATGCGGATTTTTCCGCCAATTTCTGGATCGGCTCCAAGACGTCCAATTCCGAAACACGACTAAAATGGATATTCGGGGCCTCCGCAAATTTTATATCGACTAGACTGATTTAACCGAAAGACGAGAGAAAGGGAAGGCGGAAAAAAGAGCTACAGCCTTAATTTTTTTTCTTCTTAAAGCTAAATTGTTGTCAATTTCGATAATGCTCGGCCCGCGGAAATAAATGTTGCCGAGATCTTATTGCGGCGAAACAAATCTCCTTACGGCTATTACGAAGGCGCCCATCAACTGGGTCATCCAGCGACGCTTAATGCGCGGGCGCCACTTTTCACGAGCGCTATATAAAGTATAGCCTATACAAGTATACTACCGATTCAGTCTACGCAGGTGGAGCTGCGAACGATTCTCGTGTCAATGGGTGAGAGCAGTACGCAACTTATTTCCCGGAAGAGCAACTAGCGCCAACCAGTGGGCTAACAAGTCCTAATGCGTTTTAAATGAGGTTGCTCCAAGTGACACATTAGCCGAGCCAGGCTGAACGCGGATAAGTGTATAAGAATGTTCGGAAAGCAGGCTCGTAAGCCACAGAGTGGCACACGGATCACTATTGGGCAAAAGTGGAGCCATCCATTGAATGCCGCCTATGTACCGTAATAACGTGTCCTTCACTCATCGTGAGATGCTAATGCGCACGCGCAACTACAGTCCAAGGTTTAACGCGGCATGTCTGACCTCGTACAACGCATGCAGTGGCGCCACCAAGCACACTAATCATCACGCAGATAGCAGGGTTCAATTCGCGCACGACAGCTGAAATAATTGCAGCTCGCAATAAGTAGGAAAGTAAATAAGTTACGCGTGAAATAAGTTTTGTACTGCTCTCACCCTATAGCTGTACAAATGCAAAGATTGCATAAAATGGCGAATGACGTTTCCTTCTCGCGTCCTCGAAATATATCCACGCACGCAGTTGTCAAAGTGACGTCTACTCGTATCGGCGTTTGACCCATCTTTCATCGATATTACCGTATATATTCCGAAACAGCGAGGCATTTGCTTAATTATAACCGGAGTGCTGTTCTACTTTCGCGGAAATCGTCAAATGTCCCGGAAACGAGGTTTCTGCACCAAACCAGAAAATAGACCATGCAGCATGCAGCGATGAATGCGCTCGCATCACCCAAAACGTCGATCCATTTAGAGAGTGCGTGCGCAATGTCCGATAACAGCTTCTGAAGTTGCCTCCTTCAACTATTACGTATATGCTGCCTGATTCGATCAAAGTCAGCTATATATAGCGCATTTTTGAAAACTTATTACGGTATATTCAACGCGGACTAACCGTAACCACCATCGATTGCTTAGGAGCAGACTTATAGAGAAGTTGGACGAAATCGAGTTACGTCATCGCTAACCGCTCGTCTATACCATTAATGGACAATTGGAAAAAATGGACAATATTTCAAATTTCATAATAGAATTAATTTTTCGAAATAATTGATTATCAATTGACAATCGCTTATAGAAAAAAAACCCGGAGAAACGCGCGTCGAAATCCTATAAACTCACGTGGAAAAGTGTAGTCGATGCAATTTGATTCAGATGACGCGCAGTCAGATAACAACGAGAAGATGAATGGGAATCCCGTGGTCTACTAACCCCAAAACCTCATCTGGATTGCGGACTTACTATATACAATGTATATCGTTACGGGCATGGTGAAGGGACTCGAGGTTTCTCCATTTAATGCAACGTGATCCCCTCGTGCACGCGGTCCCAACCGAGCACCCTTAACGTTTACGCTCCTCTTCGTAATAGGTCTATAATTGCTATACCGACACACCTCTGGAACTGCCGAAATTATTTAGCGCCGGCTCCACGCATGCTTCTATACCGAGAACTTACTCGGTGGTCCTCGCACGACGAGTTAACACCTGCAAAAAAGCAGAAGGGGCTTCGGACGAATATCCAGAGTGATAATTTAACAAAATTACGGCCAATTTTTTTTTCGTAATTACGCATTGAACGGACAAATGCGAGAAAATTGAAACGTGCCTCCCGCTGCATTTTTGACACTAATAGCGAAATCGTAAATAGCCAGATACAATGGCGCGAATCGGGAGAAGCTCTACGAATCGTATACTTCGACGGAGCTTGGTAAAGTCACTCGCGCGAAAGGAATGGAATCGTATACAATCGGTATAAACTGCCAAAATACGATTCGTAAAGCTTCCTTCCGAGTACTCCTATAGATATATATATTTGTTTTTCTCGTATATATCGTATATACAGTGCATTGCTCGGATCATAAGAGGGCTTTTTTGCGAGTTTTGAATTATGGAAAACTTCGTTTTACACGTTCGAACGAAAAGTAATTTACGAAACAACGTATATGCCAACGTAAAAGGGTATAATGGAGGGAGGGGGGTAGGGGGCGCGTATTTTGAAAATGCGATTCAAAAAGTTTTTAAACCGTTGAACGCGCATTCGTTGAATTTCGTTAAGACCCTAGCGTGACATTACGAATTGAGTGGATGAAGGGAGGTGTTTCAATGACACTACCAAAATTCATAAGATCTTTCGAAATGGGCCACCGAACCGACTTCTATAGACGAGTCCGAGGCGTTCGACGTTAGCCCGGTCCAAATATATAGTTGTCGTCTTAAATGCAAAAGGCGTCCCTAAAGAGCAGCGAACGACAAAATGTCGCTCCGATACAACTCGCTCGATTTCCCCCAGGTCGTATCAATGCTTTTTAGCATCGATGATGGTACGCGTGGACCCGGGAACGAAACGCCTCGTAAAAACTTCCGCTTCCGACAGACCTTTTCACGAAACGAAAGCATGCACGCGGCCTCTACGATGTATACAGTATACGAGACCGTAAAAACGACCGAGTGCACCGTGAATCGGGCCATATACACCGTTGACACCCGTTTCATTATAGCGTCGTGTCCTTAAACCCGCTTTTAACGTTAACCAAATTCCAGTTTTCGAGATGGTGACCCATTTCCATAATTTGATTGTTTAAATTTTAAAAATCGTTCTTAAGCCATCGAGCGCCATTTGTAAAAGTACGTTACTGTAAATATACGTTTGATTTTTTTTTTCACTCGTACGTGTTAATCGCGCCGTAAAAGCGAGCGTAGTCTTTTACCGATATAACGCTATATAGCTGCTTGCGTGAGCATTCGGATGTTTGCTTTATTCTTTACGGAAATGTAAATTTAACGCGCTTTTAATGAACGCGTGAAAATGTTGCGGTCTGATTTTACGAACTGTATTTCGCCCGTAATACGGCAATCCGCGCTCGAACGAACTCTTTAAACGGGGTACTGAAACTATTTACTAAAACCGTTCATCACTTTAAAACGGCTCACACTTTAAAAAAAGGTATACCAAATAGAACATTTTGAGGTTCTTTCCCTATACAGTATATACACCGGGAGAACCTTTTTAAGTATATACTTGGAAAAGCCCCCGAAGGAGGTTTTTTGGCAAGAACCTTCTAAAAGGTTCCAATTACACAAATAAGGTTCAATGCACTAAACCCTTTTAAAGGTTCGTTTCAAATGGAAAGAATCTTTATAAATTAAAAGGGTTCAAAATGAGGATGATTTTGAAAAGTAATTCATTTTGGAATATTTCAGTTCAGGAAATCCTGATCATAGTATCATCCATTCCGAACTGCAGTATATTTTTGTTTTCGTTGTTAAAACGAGGTGATATTAGGCTGAATAGCTGCAGTAACCGATTAATTTTGAACTAAAACGTTCACATTTTGGAAAAAACATCCATGCAAAAGTAAGAAAAGCCTCGGTAATTAAATAAAATAGGAAGATGCAGGTGCATGGTTGCGTTGTGTTTTCGTCCAGAAAATCTAGTGCTATTTAGATGTTCAACTGCTATTGGCAGTAAAAATTAAAGTATATTGGGCACAATAACTTGATCTAACCTAACCTATGTACCATATATTCTAACCTGACCTAACCTAAAACGTTCAAATGTATAAGTAAGTTATTATTTTGAAGTAAGAACATTTCAGTTCTTACTGTACACCATAGTAATTTCATTAAAACAGAACCAAAACCAATAGCAATTCGTTTTCACGACGAAAACATTGCAATCCATGGAGTGAAGTGAAATAATCCAACAAAAAAATGACCTTAACATTGATTTTATTTTCGAAATCCAACTTCCTCAAATTGAACCTCAAATTTCTTATATAGAGTGCAGAAACTTCTTTAATTTGTTTTCCTCATTCCGCTCCGAGATATTTTAAGCAAAAATAAACGTCATGAAGACGAACTCGCTTAATACGAATTATTAATTATTGATAGTGCGAATTCATTTCCAGTCCCCGCGTCCTATCGTATTTACGATTGATGTTCGATTCTTCGTTTAACACGAACTCGGATAACGTCAATTTTCGGTTTAAAAAAAAGACGAAATCACGTTTTTCTGACTTCTGATATAACGCCAACTACGGTTTAAACGAACGCACGGTGACCTCCCTCGGAGTTCGTCTTAACGAAGTTCGACTTTATTATCTTCGTAAAATCCCTTAATTTTAAGTATAGCGCGACTGTAAATTGCGAAATAAACCGTCTTCTGAAGCCGAATTTGGAGATTTCAACTCGGTAGAAGTTTTATCGTCGTTGCTCGGAGTCTCGGAGTCTAATAGCGAAAAAGCTGGCGAGTTGTGTTTAAGATCGAGCGGAGGCTAACCCATCGTGTATCGATTACGAGCGTACAACTCGGTGGGGAAATGTCTTTTTAAGTATAGGTCGTCGTAAGGGGATGAGCTCGCACGGACCCACGATACCGCCTTTTCAATTTTCCGACTACGGTTCGCAACCACGCACGAGGCACTCGAGCAGCCACGGCACGTATAGGTGAAAGTACCACGTACGATGTACGATGTACGATGTACATGTATCATCGTTTTTACCTGCATGCGTTTCACGCGCCCTGAGAGAGTGCGCGGTTGAATACGGTAATAATAACGCGTAGTTATCGATTACGTCGAGGGTCGTTTCGTCCAAAAGGGGAATTCGTTTTGCGGTTGTTCTCCTCGGTGGTCTCAGGGGTCACGCGGAGGGGTCACCGCATGCGCGCCGTCCTTTTTAAATCGTAATTTCGGTAGCCGCGGGTCTCGAGAGGGCTTTTTCCTGTCGCGACCCATGTGCATTCGAAGATCTATAGTTTGAAAAAAAAAAATCCTGGCTAAATTGTTTGGATTTTTTAATGGCATGTTTATATCGATCTCCCGCGTGGAACGACGATAAAAAAAGCGCGTTAACGCTCCGATGCAATTCCCCTCGCCGCTTATAATCCCCGAAAAGAGTCACGAATTTGGGCCATTTAAAAATAATTAAAACGTAAACGAGTCCGACTTTATATTTCTTCGCCGATGAAAGTGGAACTATTTGCTTAATTAATAAAAAAACGATGCGAGAAGTATATATATATAGTTAAAACAAGAGGTGAATTACGATAATATATCTACGATGACTGACGACTAAAACGTAAAATGAAATAAAATGTACCATCTGTTTTTCGTATATTGTATAAAGCGTGCTATAAAATATACTGTATGCAGTTTTTATTAGTTCTATTACGAACACCTGCAGGATGGTTAGAGCCGTTTGCACCAACAGAGGTTAAGAATAACCTAGGGTTAATCTATACTGCGTAACTCTAGGTTACATCAGCTTCCGTCTGCGTATATACCGCGTGCACATGAAATGTCTCACGATGGAAGGCGTATTCTGTGAAATCCTCGACCTGTATACGTACAGTATACACGCGCATCAATGTCCCTGGAGGGGGGGAGGGGGAGAGATGGGTAGCCCCGCTGGCGGACATCTCGGCGTTGCTTAGGAATGCGAGATGAAACGCAAAACGCCCATAACGGCGCACCATACCGGTCCCGCCAAACGCCCCCTGGCGGAAGCGTTCACGGGCCTCGCCGAACGATGAGATCTTTATTACGTCTCCTCCGGAGCCATATCCTCTATACACGAAGAAGAGCTCTTCTTCGTAAACTAGTTTACGGCGCTCGGCTTCGTCTTAATTGAAACGCACTTCGTAATTTTGGCCATGGCGTTCTCCTCGATCAGGGGGTTGTCCCGCTCGAGGCATCTCGGTCCGCTTTAGTTATTTTTTCCTGATTGTTTTAGATAATAGGTTTCAATCATAGCGTTTAATTAAGACTTCGTACTTTTCGTGCACGCTATACGATGTACGAGGTTTAGAAGCGCAGCCTCTTCTAATAAATTGCGGAGGTTAAATTAAGAGGGGCCGAAAGACGCGCCTTCTCGCATATTCGGATCTCTCTCCGCACCTCCGTCGTAACATCTCCTCCTCCTCCCAACTACTTCGAAAACATGACATAACACCGAAGGGTTTACGCCACTGCTGCCACTCGATCGGAAGTCGGACGAAAGAGCAAACGCCTAAACGATGACACGTCCTTTAGAGGTCACGTAACTCGGAAGTTTAGCTCGATCGCACAATCATCGATTAATCGGGATTTTTAATTTGTTCGGAAAACTTTTTCGAGACGGAAATAAAGACAGGACATGTACCCGTAGGATGACCCGAAAACGGTGCTCACTCTATAGGAAGTAACGACAGAAAATCGGAAAATAATTCGTTAGATATATATAAGGGTATTCAGACAGAAGCTTTACGAATCGTACTTCGGAAGTCGTGAAGTCACGGATGCGAAATCGACACGCAGACTCTGCATGGTCGAAACATTTTATTCTAGATTATTTCTGTTTTTAAACCGATGAAATCATTCCTTTAACTGAGTTTAACGCACGTGCATGATTCGGTGACTACCCGAAGTGCCATTCTTAAAGATTATCCGAGTACCCCTAACAGGGTTCCCCCAGAAATTTCATTTTCAACTTCCCTGACTTTTCCTGGTTTGAAAAAAATTTCCCTGACCAATGACAACGTGAAAATTTGTCCTATTTTCCAAAATTGACACTGAAAAATATTTTTTTAAAATAACTAACAACAATTTTGAAAATTAAAATAGAATTTTTTTTAAAAATTAAAAAAAATTGCATGAACACTTTTTAAAAAATAAAAAAAAATTGCAATTTTAACCTCGGAAAATGTGGAAAAAATTTTCTAATTTAAACTCGGAAAACGTGGAAAATTTTGGCCAATTTGTACTCGGAAAACGTGGAAAATTTTGCTAATT
>JAQGAO010005574.1:0-13414 GCA_034697705.1 Ommatoiulus sabulosus
AGGATACCCTCAGGTGAAAGACACCTTTGTGAAAGTCAGCGCCATCTAGTTACAGATGGCGACAGTTTGAATGGGGTAACCAGTTGAATAGGGAAGGGGTGAAAAAACTGGTTTTGCTGTAGGGCATGAAATCATTTTTAAAGTTTATTAAATAATCATGTAGGGTTTTTCTTAATTACTCCAAAACTATAAGACATAGAATAACGTACTATACCTTAAAAATTGCGTATTTCAATTCTCTATAAATAGGTTACAGCTATATGTTGGTGGGATAAATACATCAAACATGGCGGCTTTAAATACAATCACAATGTAGTGTTTTTTGCTGATTACCCCTAAACTATAACACTTAGAATAACGTGCTATACCTTAAAAGTTGAGCATGGAAAATCTCTTTGCTTAAAGCATGATTCTTTAACAGTATCCGGTCTCCAACCTAAAAGGTTGCAGACTGTGGGTTGGCGTTGTGCTTTGCGCATTGTGTGTCTTGAGCACGTTTAATGTTGTCCCTAACCTGCATCAGAGTGTGCACTGTGTGCTGTAGGAAATGGTGAAGGCTAACTCTGCAAAACTGGGGTCCTTACAATGCGTGGACAATCGTAGCACGCTGTCCAGCAAGGGACGGGGCATACGAGCGAAGGTGAAGTGAAACGGCGAGGTGCCTAACGTTTGGTTAATGGTGGTATTTATGGTCCACCTGACCGCGGGTAGCTTGTCTTCCCAGCTTTGGTGGTCAGTACCCACCGCGATTGCTAACCTGGTTTTTAGCTCTCTATGTCGCCGTTCCACTGGGTTTACCTGCGGGTGATAGTTTGACACATGCCTAATGGAACACCTGATGATTTTGGCCGTTTGCACCAGTGCGGTGGATTTGAACTGAGGTCTATTGTCACACGTCATCGATTTTGGTGTGCCAAAACGGAAACATATCTGTTTGATTATTGTCTCCACGATGGTGCTTGCTTTTGCATCAGGATTTGCGAAAAGCTCGACCCAGCCTGACATTGTATTACATTCCGAAAGTATGAACTTGTTTCCGCTGGCGGAGGTTGGTAGCGGGCCAACTAAGTATACCGCTATCGCTTGAAAGCGCTCCTTGACCTGCGGAAAGGAGATGTGTGTCGTGGTTAGCGTCGGCTTTGGCGATTGGGCGATGTGCCTGGTGACATATTTCCTTAGATTGGGCCAGTAATATTTCTCCAGGAGACGTTATGAGGACCCCTAGTGAGTCCTTCTAATTGAGATGGAATTTGAAGTAGGAGAAGATTACTCACCAGGAATGCTCTTACCTTATGAGGGGAAAATAGACAGGACGAACGATGGTGATCATGACTACATGCAATAATCTCAGTTGGTTTTACGCAGAATTCTCATTCAGCGAAGGATCTCAGGAACGCGGAGATGGTCTCAAGATCGTCAATGGTAATTGGATTGGAAGATAACACGAGGACGTCGTCATTGAGGATGATGAAACCGACTTCAGGTAGTTGGACAACTTCCAAGAGGGCAAAAGATACAGCACGGTCTTCTGAAGCAGGGATGAGGATTGAATATAGGGGGCGAATAATGACAGGGATGTGCGGGGTAATATCCATTTTTATTTATGCTTTGAACATATTTGAAAATAAAAAGAATTATCTTTGCAAAACGAGGCGATAAATCTTTACTGACAAGGCCACAAAAGGAGGGCAATAAAACGTTATATAAAATTCTAACGACAAGGCAATATAAGAAAATGCGAAAAGGCAATTTCAAGCGAAGGATTTACCTCGCATAAGAAAAATTCACAAACAAAGTTTCGCTCTAAAATGGACTATAGCGACAAAAAAAAGGGGCACCAAAGTTAGGTGGATCACAACCACAATGACGAGGGATTCACTCGTGTTCGCGAACTGAGGCACGTCCCTTTCCACGACGTCTTCACCAAAAAAAAGACTAGCGCGAATACACAATTCAAAAGAGAACACACAATAAGTGATAACAGTTAAAAGTTGGAATGTAAACTTTTCAATGGGGAATTAAAATGAGAGATCGCAAATTTCGCACGAGGGGAAGCGCTAGGATGGTCAAAAGGATGGTTGTGGTAGTTTGTTATATACTCGGAAGGAGGAAATTCAGAAAAGGGGTTGTATTTCTTTTTGTTAGGAGGACAAGATTTAGAAGGACTTTCAAGGGGTTCTCGGGAGAGAGAACACCGAACAAAGGGAAGAGGTGAAATTTGGTCCTTACTCTGATATTTTGCGTCGGAAAAGGCGAACAGATGAAATGACTAGATGCGCGGGGCGTTGGACATCATGTCTGATTGTATTCGAGGGGATACTACCGATGCGGTGGCATATGATGGCATGGGCTTGACGTCGGACTCAACTCGAATCACGTCCCCCGTAGCGGACTAGAGAAAATGCACAAAGAAAATGGCGAGAATAAAAATACGATAAAACAAAATACTTCTGGATGAACATAATCTGAATCGCATAATTCTTCGAAAAAGATTGAGTAGGTTTCCAATAACTTTTTCTTCGACCAGTCTGGATTGGTACCCTCTCCAGCAGCTCCTTCTGACGTTGGCCGGCTCCTCCCATGTAGTCTGGTTGGTCTCGTTGTCTCCCACGAGCGGATCGCGTCAGGCGGAGGCGTGTCTTGACCTGTCCGTCACAACGGGCCATAGTGCCCATGACTCCTGGGTGTCCTGAGGACAGTGAATCATGGTTCTGGCTGATCAGCCTTCCCCGTATGGCCTCTGGTATGACCAGTCAGGGTTCTTCGTCCTGCGCGGCGAGCAATGCGCGGTACAGTGTGCCGTTGACGAGCATGTATCCGCGGTGAATATAGGTTCGGGCTTCGATTTCAGCCTCTCCGCCTTCGGCTTGCATGGTATTCGATCCGGAGTCAAACATAGCTAGACAATCTATGCTGGCAATTGTGCAGCTTTGGTGTATGAGGTTGTCGCGATTTTTTGCGGGATATGCAATACCTCTATTGGGATGTTGACGTGTGCGGAGGAGACTGCGTCTGTCTGTTTCTTCTAGCACCTGTTGGCAATGAGTATATGGTCACATTTGGTATTTTGCACACTGGACAACAATTGCCACTCTGGGCGGTGTTGGTATTGGGTTTATCCGACTTATCCTCTTTGGATTTTTTTTGGATTGGTAGCAATTGTGGTTTTATTGGTAGGGCTAAGCGTTCCTGTTAAACGCCCTTGTGTTTTTTCTGTTGTTAGATTTGTTATCTGCACGGTTATCTGTGCGAGCTTGGTCTTCTTGGACTTGGTTCTTGTTTTGGTAACTTGGTCGGGCTGTTTTGGCCTCCGACCAAGTCTAGGCGTTCATGAGTCTATTTTCCACCTAAAGCACTTTGCTTCACAGCTTTTTTAAGGTTTTGATCTTGGTGAGCCGCATGTGTTCCTTGATGCAGGGATGTTGACTGTTAAGCATTATGCGTATCTGCTTGATGTTTTGTAGTGAATTGCTCGACTGTCCAGGATGGACATGTCCAACTAAGTCCTTGAATATTTCATCTTAAAGGCGGCTATCGCCTCCTGGAAGTTGTCCGAGGAGGCTGCCGCGATGGACCACCACTGCTTAGGTGATTCCTCCAGCAGATAGCTCAAGACCTCCCCCACGGAGGTCCTGCGAGGAGGAGACGAGGAAAGCACCCTGTCTTGCCCACAAGAAAGAAAATCGAAGAGAAGAAGCGAGGATGAACACCTGCCTTCTTTGTGAGGTAACGAAGGAATCAAAAAGAAAAGAAGACTAAGAAAAAACAGGAAAACAAAGAAGTCAAAGTCGAAGAGAGACATTGAACTTCTTATTGGTTAAGCAATTTTTAGTGTTTTTTTTGCATGTTGGAAGAGAGGGCTGTCAGCCACCAACCTTCGAGGAGAAAGGACCTATTGCTGGGACTTTGATCACCTTCCGTAAATATGTTTTCTAATTTGCGTTTGACATTTTGATCCTAGTTATTTTTGCTTTCCTTATCGTTTTATTCCAGCTTATTCTGATTCAATATTCCCTTTTATTCCAAATTAAAATTATAAAACCTCCAAATTTTGAACTTACTTGAAGATTGTTCCTGTAGACTCCCGGTGTAAATTTTGGCATCTGAAATTTTTAAGATCAAAATTCAATCCAACTTCTAAAATTCGTGTTTTCTTAATTGTTTGAATCCTGGCAATATCCTAGATTCTCTTCCTTTGTCTACTCCATCTCGAGTTGGAGAAATAATCTCATCCCTCTCTCCCAAAATTCTGGAAATTCCTTTTGAGATAATTTTATCCTATACTGTGATTTTTGTATGTATTTTATACGAAAATTCGTATTTTTGTGTTGTAAAGGGGCAATGTGCATGTGGGGATAATCCTTTCAAACCCTCCTTTTATAGACTGTTTTACAGTTCCTTTTGTGATGCAATTACCTTTTGCATTTCTCATATCCCATTATGGGACTTATTTGATATTTTATCGCATTTGTAGCAGGGTGGAACTCAACTCCTTTGTCCGTTTGTGTTCCCCCTGTTTATTTTAGAGGGTTTTGAAGTACCTCTCCTCGGACGAGGAGATCTTGGGGTTATTTGGACGGACTTCCGATACTCGCCATTCCAGCCATTTTGGTAGCTTTTATCTTAATATTTTTATAAGAGATGTTATAAGAGGGTGCATTCCTCTTATGTGAGAAGATCTCGAGATGGGGAGAGCGCGTCAAGGTGGGTCTTGACAAACCTTGCTCGTTCACCGTTTATGGATGGGAAACGCGAGCAGAGCTACAGCGAGCTGGGCCGAGCGGTGTGTTAAACGTAAGGTCAAGAGAGCTCAGCGGTGAGCAGTGAGCGACGCTGTTGGGATAAATGAGTAGAACGTACTAGAATGTATAGGGTGAATGGCACAATGATTTATTCAAAGGTTGCTTTACAAGTGATATAAAACGCAAAGTTTAGGCAATGATGAACGAAACTAAATGGGTGCTTCAAACTTCTTTCAGGAGCAGGTAGCAGAGCTGCAGAGGGAGTAAAGCTGGGGTAGCGACTGCCGATGAAGGTCCGGACGTCTCCTTTTATATCCCTCTCCAAGTCCTCTCCTGGGTGCTGGTTGGCATGTGATAATCCCCAATATCCGGCGTTCGACGAAGTCCTGACGTTGTTCCTTGTCCATGTCGCTGGCATCCTCTGGTGAGTAGGTCTATTCTTGTTATAATGTTTTGTGTGAAATTTTTGAGATGTTTTATTCAAAAGGCTATTTTGTCTACCATTTTGCATATTAGATAGATTGTGAGATTTGTTAAACAACTTGGTTTAATAAGTATTAGCTTGTGCAATTCATCGTATTTTGGGAGAATTGATTCTCATTGAAAATTTTATCTGTTGAACCTTGAATAAGACGGTTATAATCATGTAATATCCGAAGCTATATTTTTATACGAGTTGCAGTTGAATTCCTATTGTCCCTTTTTATTTTTCATCCTTTGTTTAGAATTTTATATTTTCTTTTCTTTGCTTCGGGGCACTATACCTCAAAGATTGTTGCCAAAGATTTTTGTAAGTCCGAAAGGAAGTTTCAGTCAATAAGTTATGAGCTCCCTGGCCTAAACTCCTCCTTCGGGGGAAGATCCCCGCGATATTGCCCTGACGTGGGATTGCCCGCGGGCGAGGTGGCCGCAGCTCACCTTGAGATTCTGCGGTGAGAAACTCGGGAGGGGAATCTCGGAGGCAGTGGTCCCGTACGATTGGGTTGGCTGCGAATGCGGTGAACCGGTGAGTGTGATATTTATTGAGAATGATAGATAATAGGCGGAACGGTTTTAGGTTGGTAAGCAATGCTACAAATTGTGAGCGGCTATGTTCTTTATTATACGATAAATGGTATCAACTGAGGTATACAATAAGCAAAGAGAAAAGCGATGTCTCTGGAGTCGTGGCGTACACTGGACTGCTGTTGTGGGGACGTCAAGTCCATTTATACTCGGTTGTGGTGATGACCGCTCCCTCTAGTGGTTGTCCCTGTTAGATCCGGTTTGGAGTTTAACGTCACGGAGTGACGTCAGCTTCGATTACCCTACCCTAACGTAGGCCTCTCCACGTGGCTGGGATGTCAGGAATCGTTACAAAGTGTTTTTCATTATTAAAAAGAACTTTATTCCATGTAAAATGAGTGGTTTTATACCGTTTATCGACCCAACCAGTGGCTCCATCCCAGTTTTCGTCATCAACACCTCGACTGGGGAGATTTCCATTCGCTACGTGGTCAGCACCGGACTGAACCCAAATTTCTGCTACTTTGCTTACATTCTTTACCGACGACATCCACTGGGTGAGTAATCCCATTAAATTTGATCCACGAAACCCTATCCATGGAAATCACAGAGAGCGAAGCTTAGCTCCCAGATTTGCTTCCATCTGTGGCGACCAGGGACAGGCACTATGGTCGACCCACAGCCGTGGTCAGAAGCGCCATAGGTCCGGACGTTGACCACCAGGTGGGGTTTCACCTGGAGGTCAGGACCTTCACCTGGCCTTCTCGACCTTCTCTCCACGACCTTCGAACGGACACGACGTGTGTCCTCGACCTCCAGCAACACGTGGTTAGCACGCGCTAACCCTTGTTGTCTGCTTCGACTTCATTCGGCCACGTGGCCCAGTGTAATTCTTATATTATCGTTGTAGTTTTTGTAGTAAGTTGTAAATAAAGTGTAAAATATAGCCAGTAATTCTACGCCTGTTTCCTGCCACCAGAAACGCCAAACATGGAAAGACCTGTTTTACGATTATGGAAATTATGGGAAATCCAGAAATTAAACATAAATTACTGCCCGATGAAGAAAAATCTTAACCCTTAATTAGACAAGTGAGCTATAGAAAGGTTCATGTTCAGAAGTTGTTGAAAAACAATGAACAAAAGAAATACACTACAGATACGGTAGGTTTCATGGCTTCGTAGGTTTCATTACAAATTAAGGGATACCCGTCCATTTTAATGCACGAGAAAGCAATTTATCTATTTCGCTTCTATCCTGAGGCTATTTTTCTTTCATGATATTTATATTAAATCAAAATTCTTGTTGACTTTAGGTGATTTAACCATGATTTCAGCCGTTAAAAATAAATGCAGTTGATTATTTCCGTTCAGTCATGATCGAATGAATAGGTAGCCATTGTTTTTTAATTTAGTCGTATTATAGGAAACCTGATTTTTACGGTAAAGCTACAAATGCAGTATTATCGTTCTTCATTGTGGATTTAGCGTGGTTTGTTTCTAAATCCTTGCAGTTTGGGTTCGACTTTGTAGTTAACCATAAATAATGGGCTTTATTGGACTTATATAGAAAGCATATACAGGGAAAACTTACGGGCTGTTGAATTATTCAACTATTTCTTTTTATGGTTAACTTTTAACAAATAGAACCGTTTCATCCATACCTGGAATGAGGAATGAGGTGATATAAATATGGAAAATGTATACATTTCAAATTTGGAAATATACAGCAATCCCAATTCATCGGTCCATCGCCAGACATCGAATCATTCGTATACATGCACCTACGTTCTGGAAGATGAAATTGGGATGGATTTTGAAGAGCGCTTTGAAACGAGCATCTAAATGGACAAATTTGTCACGCTAGAAAAGCTGATATCTCACCTGAATTACAAGTAATGCGAGCCATTTGGTGCGTATATGATTTGGCAACAACACGTTATTCTGAAAACTATATTTGTTTTCGTGCATAAACTGATCTCATCAGGAGGATCAAAAAACCGAAACGGCTGAAACAATGTCTACTTCCAACGATGTACGCTGAAAGATTGCTTATGAATAAAATATGACTCCATTTTCACGTTTTAATGCTGCAATACTACATGTATTTCAGCTGATCATCATGTTGGCAACCAGTGTTTCGATCTAGTATATGCAAGTAGCTTGTTTGCGCGCTGATGCATGCTCCGTATCGACTTAATCCGACGTACTTTCATAAACCTATTCGACTAAATTGATTGTCTAAATTTTCCAAATTGAATTTACTGACTCCAGCAGTCTCTTAAACTCTTTCCCAGGGACAACTGATAAAATGCAAATGCAGCCAAAGGAGATATATTTTCCAAGACGCCTCTTGTCTCTTAACTCACTTCTCATTTCTATCTCAACGAAGGCTCTATACGTACTTCAGGATTGTAGGAAGGAAAAAACAAGATAGATGGGCATATAGAAAGAAATACTGTGCTGGATTCTCTAACAATAATTTAATACTATAAAAACACTTTCCTCGATTTTCTCATGCAGAATTTCAATGGGGAGGTCTTGACCGACCCCTTGGTCAGTTTGAGCAATGTTGTGAGCTATCAGGGTTCGCTTAGAACCCTCCCAATTTACATATGAAAATAGCTGTCAGAAACGTGCTATATGATACTATTCTGGGCCTAGTTACAAAACTCCATGGTGTTAAAACTCGAGCAAAGAAAACAACTTGTGTTGCACATTTTATTGATGTATTAAACTCATGCTCATTTCACATTGGTGCTTCATCTCCAAATTAAGTCTTTCCTGAATTGTATTAACTATTTACAAGCAATGACGTTTTAAACTATTGAAATCTTAGCGTCCTGTGTCTTTATTTCAAATAGAATAAAAATTCCATTTGCATTCAACTTATAGAAATTCAGTTTAACGATGACGTTGGATTATCATATCACGCAAGGATATTTAATCTGATTAAAATTGGGTAACTTGATTTACTTCTATCATATGGCATTTTACAAGCTGACTCTTGAGTATGTTGAATTAAAATGAAAAATATTTCCACATTTTTCAAAACCCAGCTCAAGGCATGATATCAGCAATACTAATAATGTAACAGTAAAGACGTTAATGGATATAAATGTCAAAAACGACATGCAAGCAAACAGGCCATAATACCCTTTTATAAAGTAACAGTGATTTTAATCATGGTGGTCCAGTTGGGATTATCTAGGATATTAACAGTTTTCATAGAATACGATTTTTTTACAAATAGAACGAATGGATACAAAATAAGGGAAGAGATCAGTTTGGAACTCATTCCATTACCACCAAAATGTCGCATGGCTTCATGATTCAATTAATTTAAAAAGTCAAGATACATCTTATGGGCATGAAAAATTGCTAGTGGTTGATAATTTTTCCAATGGTGGATAAATCTTGATTCAGTATCTTGTAGGGCATGGTTAGTATTTTTTTCTATAAGGAAAACAAGTCTTGTATTCGAATTGGTTCCTTTTTCCTAAGTTAAGGGATGATATTCTTGGTTTGAACCTTGCGTTCCATGAAGATCGATCAGTTTTATTTTCCGGAATATATCTAGGGACTAGACAGTCATCCACTACACTTTCCAAATGTTGGAAAACGACCTACACTTAGGTCTGTATACGGCCAAAACCGTCGGAACACCTTTGATGCCAGTGTCTTCAGATCAGTCTAATAGAAGTATAGATAATATGTTTTCATGTGACGCTCGTATCAGAAGTTTCAAAGTTGTAGCTTCGTCGCTATACGTTTTAAATTGTTGCAGTAAATCAACAACTAGCAATTACGCTAGAATTGACAATTTTATAAAGTGCTGTTACGATCAAAATGGCGAACTTTGCTATCTGTTAAACGACAACTTTAGGAATGTCCTCATTGCTTCCGCTTATTCTTACGCTTCTATTTGGCATTTTCGGTGGAAATCAAAAGATCCCAAGCAGTTTGTCGATGAACTTAAACGACCTGGTGCATTACTTCCAACAACTTTTCAGTCTAATGAAAGATGTCCATTTTCGTTAACATATAGAGTCAAAATATGAAAGATGCATCTTGCCACGAGCTGAAAAAATTTAGCAATTGTCAGTTCATTTCATTAACTTTAGAAGTTTCACTAGAATGGTAAACCGCCCCTCAGCAGTCGATTTCTTTCCCGTCCATGGGATACTCGTCGGTGGGCACGGGCTTGCCTTTCTTGGCTTTAGTCTCCCTCCTCCTGTGCAGCAGCGACGCCACCAGAATCATGGTGACGAGGACGCCGCAACCGATGCCAATGCCCACGTAAAGCCAAGGAAAGTGGGCGCCGGTGGCGCACGTGTCGCCGTCCTGCTCGGCGCCGCACTCCGCCTTTTGGTCGCACCAGAAGATGCAGGAGGCCGGCTCGGAGCATTTGGTGGCGCATTCCTCGCTGCGCGACTTGCGGCCCAGCAGCTTGTTGACGTGAGACTTGACCACCCTAGACCACTTGAAGTAGAAGCGGCCTGGCTCGACAGCGTGGAACTCCACCACCAGGGTGTTGGAGTGCAGCCGGCCGGGCAGCACGGTCTTGTTCCACGACTTGGTATACACCTCCACCTCGCCGGGCGAGGTACTTCCGGTAGCCTGTCCGGCGCTCTCGGCGCCGCGCACGGCCGGACAGACGACGGAAACGGGCTCCAGCTCGTCGGCGGCAAAGACCAGGATCCGGTTGTTGGTCTCGCACAGTTCTGACAATGTCACGCCCGGGATTCGGAGGTGCACGAACTGGTCAGAGGCCGCGGGCAGCAACCAGGGACACTTCACGAGGGCGGGGCCTTCCCGAACATCCGCCTCGCCGGCCACCAGGGCGATCTCACCGCCGCCGCCGTCCAGCACGTGACCGGCCCTGCAGTGAACGCCGCTGAGGAATTCGTAGTCGGCCTCGAAGTAAAAGCTGTCAAAGTCCTCCAGACTGGTCATGCCAGTGACGGTGAAGTTCACGGTGGCCCGGCTGGCCATCAGGTCGAGGGTGAGCCGCTCGTCCAGCCGGCACAGACAGGCCATGGGCACCTCAACGCCGCCGCGCAGCGTCTGCGACACGCGTAGCTCAGCCTCCTCACGCCGGTAGCCGCCGCCCACACCATGCTCCGGGCCGTGGGGCTGGCACACGTAGCGGCGCGAGTGCAGGTCGTGCACCGTGTCGCACTTCCGGTTGCCCAGCCGCACCTTGCGGAAGATCAAGCGCACGGTCTCCGTCTCGCGGCCAACGAACGCGTAGGAGCAGCGCAGCGCCCGCCGGCCGCCGCGCCCGAACAGGAACACGTTCTTGGGCGAGGCAAAGTTGCCCTCGGGGCGCCGCGTGCTGCGGAACACCCGGTCGCAGGCGTCGTCCGCTCGACCGGCGGCCATCTTGGGAGTCGCGTCACGCGCCGCCTCACCCTCCTGGTATGTGTCCACGAACTCGTAGCGCGCCTCCATGCGTAGGTAGTGCAAGTTGAAAAGGTGCGAAAAGTTGTAGCGCAGCAACAGGTCGGGGCCGGAGCTCAGATAGCTCTCGTCGGGGTAGCGGCAGGGTCTCAGAGGGATGAAATTGGGGAAGGATCGGGCATGCACGCAGAGGCGGACAGGGGTGTCGTCGTCGAAGGCCGCCAACAGCGTGGCATTGGTGGCGGGGTTGCCGTCGTACAACGCCCCCTGGATAGAGGGGTGCTTGCTGTCGGTGGGCTCCTTGCCGGCCCGGTTGTCCACAAAATACTTGACGAAGTAGAGCCAGACGACGTCATCGCGGCGCCCTTGGAACGTGTACGAGCAGGAGGTGTTTGGAGGCGCCAGGTGGCGCAGGCTGTGGATGACGCCGGTGCGGCGCTCATCGGCGTCGATGGTCCACTCGCAGCGGTGGCCCATGCGCAGGCCGACGTCGTTCTCGGGCAAGAAGACCACCTCCACGTCAAGCTCGAAGGTGTGCAGCTCGAGCAGGTCGGCGGGGGAGGCACGGAACTCGACTAGCATTTCCGGTCCACTGGAGACGATGGGGGGCAGGGCGCCGCCGTGGCAGAAAGTGGCTAGCACGGCGGCGCCAGTGTCCGCACCGTCATAGACACGCAGGTAGTCGCGGGCGCAGGCGTCGCCGAAAAGTAGCTTCTCCTCGCGGCGATAGGTGGCGCGCCCATCGCCGCTCACCCACACGTTGACCCTGTCCTCGTGGCGCTGCTGCAGTACGATGAAAGCGTGCTTGCCGCGCGGGATGGTGCGCTGCGTCACGTGATAGAGGCAGGTGACGTTGCGAGGGTAGACGCCAGGAAAGTTGGGCGAGTGCAGCTTGCACGTCTGCGAATCGCAGTCCTGGAAGCTGCGGTCGCAAACGCTGCTGGGGATCCACTCGCCCCGATGGTACTGGGCCTGGCTAGGACCGTAGCGCGTCACGGCGTCCGCCTTAGCCAGGTAGCGGAACTTGACGGCGAACTGGAAGGCGGCATCGCCGCCCACCACCGTCAGCAAAAGCGTCACGTTGTTAGTCTCGCTGTAGTAGACGGGGATGGAGGCGCTGGCGCCGCACCAGCGCCCCGCGCTCGACGCCTGCATGTTGCGCTCTAGCAGCTGCAGGTAGCCGTCTGCGCAACCGTCCACACCTGCGGACAGTAAGCGACCGACCTGAAAGCGCTCGAAGGACAGCTCCACGATGTCGCCTAGGTCGCCGCCGCCCGCCATGAATGTCAGAGCGCACACGAACGGCAGCTTGCCTTGAGATCCCTGGCCCAGGTCGATTTGGTAGGTCTTGTGTCGGTCGCCGTAGTACGTTCGGTTACAACCTGGAAAGGAACGAAATAAAAACATTTCATTTATAAAAATGACGCGTGACTAAAATATGAGGGGTGTTTATTAAGTTCACGCAATCATGTTTTTAAAAAAATCGTCTGTATAAATTTTAATGAAATTCTGTAGAGAAATACGTGTAAACGTCAACTATTATTAAAACAAAATCCATTTTGGGAGATGTATTTTTGCCATCGTTTTGGCAGCGAGAGTGTGCCTCGCTCAAAAAACGTTTAAGCTAAAGTATTTCTGGCAGACACTGACCGTCCACTTCTCTGAGCATCTTTCTCAATTGTCTGTCAATTTCTCAACTTTTCAATCCACTCCGAGACAGAACGTTTGGACAATACTCGTACCTTTAAAATTTCACACATTTCTGCTCCTGAAATGCCTTCAAAAGTAAATAAAGAACAACAGACCGCTGCTGAGACAAAATCCCCTCGGAGTCCATCTTTGCTCTCAAATTGTAAGCACGAATAATTTTTGAAACATGCCTTTTAATGATGAAATATGCTAAGGGATGATGGAAGAATTTTTTCCAACAAATTTCAACCAAATCCATACAGCCGTTTGTGTTTTTTTTAAATGATTGCGGAAACTTAATGAACACTCCTCGTACTCCAGGAAATGCAACATCAGTATGGCAACCTCCTTGACATGAACGGGTTGCTGTAAGAAATTCCGAACAATGCCTGACCGCATCTAACTCATATTGACTGGTATCCGGAAAATTCTTCGCCAGAAATTCTACGTCAGCAATTCTTCGCCAGCAATTCTCGTCATGGTCAATTCTTCGGCGGTACAATTCTTCGCCAGCAATTCTTCGCCATGGTCAATTCTTTGCCAGCAATTCTTCGCCAGGGTCAATTCATCGCAGGA
>JAQGAO010005575.1:0-13413 GCA_034697705.1 Ommatoiulus sabulosus
AATGCATTTTAAATCGGAAGAAATAAGACACATTTTGTGACTTATTTATTTTCAGACACCAAAAAAAAGACATGTAATGAGCCTTATTTTTGTCTACAACGAAAAAACACGTAAAGTGTCTTAAATTAAGGCATCCATTTTTTACAGTGTATATAACATTTTAGTGCAGCGTGAAATGTTCTTTTTCAAAATGTTGCATTTACACATTTTTAATGCGCTTTTACCGTGTTGCTATACATACTTAACGTTTGGGCTACACGAGTAACCTTAACAGAATAAGGTTAAAAAATAACGATCTTTTTTATTATAATGAATTTTCGGCTTTTATAATATGAGGATCCATGAATATCACATCGTCTAGCATGATTTGTAAGTATTTGTTGTTGATAAATATTATAGAAAGAATTTGCAATTAAATTCAACTATAGTCTTTACTTACCTCCATAGTTTGGCCTTATTCTTTTATCATATCCACGAAGTAAAGAATCTAGAATCGCTGAGATATTTAGGGCCATGGTGCTGCAAAGTAAAAATAAGAAGCGGATTAATTTCACGGAAATTGGTAGCTAAAGTGCAAATAATGGAAAGGAAATATTCGTGAATGAACATTATATTTTCACAGACAGACGCAAGTATTCGTGTAGCTACTGCTCTATATGAATGCGTTAAAATATGTTATCGTTATCTTAGTTGCAGACACGCTTTCGACATTTCATTTAGCTTGGCAAATTTTGAATTTATTGTGATGTGCGCCATTTGGAAAGATAAATATGCATGGTTGAAATCAATATACAGTGAGTATTTAAATACGAATTGTGTAAGGCAATGTAGAAGTTATTTTATAGTGGTACTTCACGAGGATTATTCAGGAAATATGATAATAATGCGCTTTAAGTGTTGATTAAATATAGCTTTTTTTACCAAAATCTTCATTGTTGAATATTAAAAATCTCGTAATTTAATATTTTTTGAAATGAATAATATGGCGACAATATTAATAATGTGAAGTAATTTAAAAAAAGACTGTTCATTGTAAACTGGTACCACATGTTGTTGTTGTAATTTTACTAACTATAATTTAGAAAATTAGGTTTAGAATAACTATAATAATTATAGCTGGTATGAAAAATTGCAACTGTTTTTCTTATATTTTTTTAATTCACGTGTAATTATTATTTTAGAATCGCTTGGTTTGTATACATTCGCATCGACAGATATGCAGGTCATACATAACACCAAATACGTGTGAATATTCATGTATTTGATGTTGAATAAACTAGGGATTTTAAGTGTCCCCAACGTATAAATTAGGCATATATGGCCCCCTAGGGTAGCCAAAAGCAGTAATGAAAAACTAGTAACGTATAACAGTCTGTTTTTCAATAATTCAAAATCCAAGGAACGTTTTTTCGTGTTTAGCTGCGGAGAACTAAATCCCAAAGTTTGTACACGTATTTCTGTTACACTCTGCATATTTTATTAACCGATAAACAAGATTTAACCCTCTATAATACTATTTCATCTTTAGAAATGGACAGAAAATGAGCAAAGCCGCTCCAATTGAAAAGCACATCCCAAAATGGGTCTCAGCTTACCCGAAACAAATTTGCTTTATTTCAATGTAATAATTGAAACTGCAGATAAATTTGATATTTAGCCTACGCGTTGCCATTATTGTGCCTCTCTTAATTTCGTGATGCAATGGTGAATTTCATTTACTTTTCAATCGATGCAACGGCGGACGAATTTTTTTGATCTTGATATGTTAATTATTTTAAATTTGGTCAAAGACAGTGTCATATGAATATCAACAGTATAGAAAACATTTTAGCAGTAGTGTAAAATTTAACATGTACGTATACGGCATTTTTAATCTGGCTTTATGGTATACGACTTAACAAATTATATAAATGCTGCAATATGCAATACCAATATTAATTGCATCATTTCATGCTTTCATAATTCGCAAGAAATGCCATTTTGCGTTATTCGTGTCCATAAAATCGAAACGTTGTGTACATCATGTAAATACACTGTAGATTGTGTATAGGTAGAATTTTCAAAATTGTTGATTAGAGCAAATTGAACGGATGGGTTTAATAGTCGATGAAACTAACGACCATGGAAGTGCACCTTTGTGCAGTTCCATTTTTTCGGGCGCTTCGCTGCTAAATGCATGTTGCAGAAGTGTGTCCTTGGCGGATCGGGGTTTCGTTGTTCTCAGTGCACGTTTCCGTCTCCTCGACCCGAGAAAGCGTGTAATTTATCGACTCTTCTTTCGCGATGGGGTAAATGGACGAACACTTAAACAATTGAAGTACCTGCGGGCCTAATTGCCTACCTTTTAGTCAATTATCACAACTGTCCGCAACGCTCACCGCAACAAATACATTATGCAAGAAGACGGATGGACAAACTGGCATCGTCGTCGTCTGGCGACAACTCGGGAACATGGAAAGCTGCACGTTTATAAATAATGAAAGGAAACAAATTTGCATAACACTGAAGGCACTTCAATGTCTCTCTTCCCGACACGGACGACGTTCGCTTCACTATCTTATGCATAGATTAAACGGATAGAGTGGAAGACGTTGCCTTTTCTTCGACTTAAGCCTAGTCTTTTTATTGTTTTTCTTTCGAGTGGGTGGAAGGGCTACGGGCTTTTATGACAAACAGGCTCGTATAGAGGAGGGCACCTGTCGAGAGAAGCTGAAGACAGTAGAAAATTGGAAAACAAATGAGATGCTGGATTGCGGAGGAAGCGTGTCTCGGATTTCAAATGAAATAATGGCGAGCACCTGAGTTTTTGGCGAGAGTGAGAAAGGGGGGAAAACTGATTTGGAAACGGGAAGGACGTGATGACGACGTTTTTATCATGCTAATGAAGCTAGCATTCAAGATTCCGTTCTAGAGAATCTCCGCATCTTAAATTGTTTCATAGCCTTTAACCTTATAGTAATTAAAATTGGTACCCTTGTTGATCAGCTCTAAAATTGTCCGTTGCTTTAACAGCTGGTAATACGTGTTATCTGTTAAGAGAAAACTACGAAATTGGCTAAAGAAGCAATGTTATCATTTAAAATTATTTTGGTATTTACAAACACCTAATGGTATTTCTAATCGCCTAAAAAGGTGTTTTGGACAAAAAACCGTTGAAAAGGTGCTTATAGATACCCTTTATGGGAATTAAACCCAGGAAAAAGCAAAACTAGTGAGGCTCTCTGAAGCAAGTCGAGATAGCATAGTGGTAGCGGGAGGTATCTAGACGTATACACCAAGGAAACCATGGTGACGTATGGAATTCTGAATGAGGTATTCGAGAAAACCCTATCTTAGAGGTTTTCCATAACACTAAAAAAGGTGGAGTATTTCTGACAAGTCAAACCCCCCCTTTTTTTGTTCTTAAGTACCTTTATTTCGTATAGTGTAGACTGTAATGCTAATTTATTGTGGTACCCTAATGACGTTGCAATCATCTTTGAAACACCCCATTAGGGTTTGTCACTGGTGCGACAGGTATTTTTCACAATGCTTAAGGATGTCGCAAAGTTCTTGGTCATTTGGTGAGGCATGTTTGAGTTGTGTTCTGAAGCGGGGTGCGATATATTGATGATTACTGTCCACTAAAATCGAATGATTATGAAGACTTATACAGAAACGATTGGGTGAATCGATAATTAAATTTGGTATTTGTATTTTAACAAATTAATAAATAAAATGTCTAATGTTTATTTATTGGAATTTTTACGTCACTGCCTATTTTCTTCTCAATGTCAATTTGTGAACCTCAAACACTTTCGGTCGGTCATGCGAGTGCCATAATCCGCTCCGTCTGACCCGAAGCTCGGGCCGACTATTTGCATATCCCTACTCGTATATCATCGGGCAATGTAGACGTAGAGCCTTTGCTTTCCACCAGCAGTCAAACACATTTTTCCCTAAATCTGAAATATTGCTTTTTGTCCTCTTTTCTCCCTTCATTGTTCTTGTCGCTTTGCATAAACTCGACCGTCTTTCATTCTGCGTGCATGGGAATCTTCGGAAGCAGTAGTCCAAATGCCAACAGGCTTAGGGCAGTAAATGGCTAGAGACAGAAGCAAATGCTTCCATAGGCCCTCTTTATCCCAAAAGATTTTTCATGAAATATTTCACTTTCCATCGCAGCGCTAGACTATTGGATTGCCTGACCTCCAGTTCTTTGAAGAGCCAATTTCATCAGTTGTAGGAAAGGCATCTGCGCATATCGAGTAGATTCATTTAAAAGTGATTGTATTCCCACGCGGTGCCTTCGGTGCGCGATTACAGCTATAAAATGACGATTTCAAACATCGTTTAACTACGGAGGAAAGTGCAATGATCGTCGGTGAAGTGAAGCAATTTCTGCTGCTACCGTGTAATTACGAGCGCAATTATTCCTACTTCCAACGAAGGATTCTTTTGGCAGATTCCTGCATAAATTACATTTTCTTTTGCACGGAGTTTTTCGTGCTGAATTTGTTCGTGGAAGCCTAATTTAGGTCTGCTAAATGACGGTCACATCTGTTGCATTTTTTAGATAGCACGTTCGATTCGGATGTGCGGATCTTTTAGAGAATAGAAAAATATAACGTTCAGTTTGAATGAATGTTCGGTGTATCGGGGAAGGGTGTACGTGTATACGCCTTATTTCAGATTTCACATGCTGTACATAACAATACCTACTGTATATGGGAGTGTGAAGACATTTTTGGACAAACGTCGTCTGCTACTTCATTGTTTTCATAGAATAAGTTTTTGTATATAATTCAGTAATTTTGCATTATGTGAGGAATAATAAACACTGGATTTTATATTCTGTTCTAATGTTATTGAAATTGCGACCTTTTTATGTATTTCTGAAACTTGATGCCTGTACTTGCTTGCATGGATATAAAAACATTGTACGTTGACTCCAATAATTCAAAAAATACTGAAATCTACACAATAAATTAGAAAATAATCTCAATTTCGAAGATTATCTATCAACCTATTGAAGGAGCAGACGACGCGCATAGGTTTAACGCGTAGAGGGTTGACTAAAAATGTTGCCAACCAAAAATGTCTTCACAGGAGCAATTAACAAAATGTACTGTACATGTATTGTCTGAGTAATCTGTATTTTCACCCTTGCAGTTTTCGCTGTTGCTTGCTTCAGTGCCTGTTGCATACCACCAGGATTATAGTCCGTGCACTGGATTTTCTAACTAACCAGTAACGATTTCGGCGAGTTTAACTTAAATTTTGATATAGAAATGGCGTCCTTGGGTTATAAACGTTAAGCGTTACTCGGTTATAAACGCATTAAGTTCAGTAAATGCAATCTTTATGCTAAACAGCTGTTCCAAACTTGTTTATGGTTTGATTTATTTCCTAAACACCGAATATTTTCATAATTCAGTGTATTCGGGAATATATTTTCCTGTAGGATCTAATTTCTCGAAGATGCTTTGGCACATTGCCTGACTTTGGTCATCGATTATTTTATATCTGAACAAAAAAAAAAAAAAATTGTTGTAAAATCAGACTTAATCTGCTCATTATTTTAAAATCTCGAAAATTATTTAAGATGGAGCTGTTGAATAAGTGAGACTTCATTTCACCATCGCTCAAAAGAATATGCCTATATGCAGAGCCAAAACCGATCTGGGATAAATTTATGCAAGAAATGGATCCATTGTGGATGTCGCCGCAGTTTTACGAGTATAAGAGGTTATTGCTCTACCGCGTGTTGATGGTATTCCAACGGCATAATTAGTCAAAATTAATAAGATGTACTTTTTATCGACTCGAGCAAATTGACACATGCTTACCAAAATGCGCTTCCACGCACTCGTTATTAAAAAAAGGGAAAAACGCTCGACAAATGAAGGCATTGTTGGCATTGGATTTAGGGCCGGGCGTGTGGCTAGGTTAGTGAAGATGGCAACCCAGAAGTTAAACGCATTTCCGTCTAATAAGCATCCAAAGCACCCCATTAGTCGAATCCGAATCGAGTTCGTTAACCCGACAATGGTTCATTATATGCTTCTCGATTGTTTAAATATAGTGAAAAGAAGGGACATTCGCTTTCAGCTTATTTCGAGTGTGTATGGTATAATTTGCTAATAAAAATGGCTGAATAAATAAGGAGGACGAAGCGGCTTAAGAGTCTGTTGCCAGAGGAGGCGACTTTGATTCTTCGAAACGAGATTTTATTGCGTCAACAAAAGATCACGTGCGCTGTTATGTTGAGAGGATGCGAGGTCGACGTATGCTCTTTTCCCTTTAACGGTACGAACCCTAATGCCGTTGACTCTAAAAAATAATAATATTCGCAGTAAAGTTGTCAAAAATGTCTCGAGAGCGTTTCGACTCATTCTTATTCTCTCTCTCTGCAAACGTGACATTGGTCTATATTCCATAACACGATGTGCTTAAAAGTTGTCATTTCGTTTATTTTATTTATCCAAGAACCCGTGTTATGATGCTCAATTGCATTATATTCTTAATACAGTATATTCAGTGCTACTACAAGTATATATCCCCCCGAGAAAGGTATTTAACATGCAGGTATCAATTTTACTTGATATTTGATCAATAATGTTAATTGACGACATTTATAAAAAAAAATACACCATGTTACAAATATCCGTCAATATCGTTAGTACCGATATGATTATCCCAAAAATCGCTACAACTGCATGAGAGCGCATGAACCACTAGCAGTACAGGTAGTTGCTGCTAGGTTTAAAAGGCAATATACAATGCACTAGAAGTATATTTTGTGAAAATGGTGTGCACGTGTTCTCGAGTTCTTTGCGTTTCTAAACATCTAGTACAGTGATTTATTGATTCATCAGAGACAGAATGTTTACAGAAACATGTGTAATGACATTCAGCTAATTATAATTTTATCATTTTTTATCGAGTTGAAACTACAACTTTATTGAAAAAGGCACCTTAAGGGTGAGAACACACTGAATGCTTATTGCAGGCGCTTACCACTTGGCGTACACTAGCGCCACCAAGCGGGATAAGAATGTGGCATGCGCTTTAAGTTTAAATAAGGGCGCACACAAAGAAAGCATAACCGAGCCAGGCTGAGCTTAAAAAAGCACTCATTAGCTCTCAAGAATGTTTTTAACATTCGTTTTTGGAAATCTAAAAGCAGATTTATAAGACACAGAGTGGCACACAGAAAACTATTGGTCAAAAGTGTAGCCATCGATTGTATATGCCGCTTATGTACCGTAAAAACGTGCCCTGCACTCATCATAAGATGCTAATGCGCATTTGGAAAGTTTTACGCGGAATGTTTCACCCTGATATCAGCGTTCATTGTGCGCTCCAAAGTTGGAAACAAGAAGCTGAAAACAGGCAGGAAAGAAGTACGCCGAAAGTAAGCATTCAGTACGTGTTCTCACCCGAAGACAGCACGTCAAGCACGTGTGCGATAAGAATTTGCTGCAATTGACCCAAAATGTTGGCAATCATTACGAACAGGAGCGTTATGCCGTGCAGCCTTTAAATATCTTTTTCGGAGTTTTAACTGTTTTCAACTGGACATAAAAATAATAATAATTGTGAAAATTATATCGATGTTTTAACAGATTCGCTTATTATTGGCATCTTAAACTCAGTAGAGGCGACACTGACCATTACAATTACATGTAAGTAAAACCTTACCTAATGGATGATAAGGGCCGTTTTAATCTCCGATTAAGTACATTTTAATTATTTTGTGTATGATGCGTGAAAATGTTAATTTAAATAAACGTATTCTATTATCCTCGCGCATTTGTTTCACTCATCATTGGACACGCGAGCGTTTTCTGAACATATTGGTGGCGCTGCGGATCAGTGTCCTTCTTTTTCCCAATACATATGTTAATAATTCACAACCGTAAGTCAAATAACGATCATATGAAACTAACTTCGTAATAAGCTCTAGGTCTATTATTGACACATTTATTCATAACGGGATCAAAATAGGACGATGACGAAGCAAGTTGACGATTATCAAAGGCAAAAAACTGCATTGGCTTTTTCATTTTTTGCTGCTTTCATTTCTGTTCTTGGAATAGGTCCAAATTATTTATTCCGAATTTAGGAGTGTATTATAAACCACTTTTTTCCATGTGCGATGATGATGATACTTCGTAGCCGTCGACGAGGAGCATCGTAACACCACATAGAGGATAGGAGGATTTATAAAAGGAGAAAGGGACATCTGGCGGCCATAAAACCTATAAACTAACCACATTGTAACCATGCGTGCGATGCACTAACTAGGACGAGTTACATGCCATTTATTTAACCGCGCAAAATCGTAAAAAGCTTTTTCATTCGCGAGATTTGTATACGGACTTTGATGAAAAGAGCTCCGGGATACGAGTAACAATTAGGACGATAAGAAAACGACACGAGGACACGCGTTAATATTAGGTTTGGTTTGGTTGAGTTTGTTTTACGACCTCTGCAACCATAACGGTCATATAGACAGGTCGGATTAATATTTGAACAAACATACGTATATTTACATTTACTTTATCTAATGGAAGAGTGGTTGTACATGTATTCGATTTCCTGCTTGCAGTAAATGCTGTAGGAAACAGTCATTGTCAAGTCACGTGAATCAAATTGCGATCCGTATATTAATGTATGAGAAAGAATGGTGTCGATGCCGATTACGATATCCTTAGGGTGCGAGCACAAAGAATGCTTATTGCAGGCGCTTACCACTCGGCGTACACTAGCGCCACCAAGCGAGATAAGAATGCGGCAAGCTTTTTAAATTAAGCCGCACACAAAGAAAGCTTAGCCGAACCAGGATGAGCTTACAATAAGCGCTTATCTAAAAGCAGATTTTTAAGACAGAGTGGCACACAGATCCCTATTGGACAAAGGTGTAGCCATCGATTGTATGCCGCCTATATGTACCGTAAAAACGTGTCCTGCACTCATCATGAGATGCTAATGCGCATGTGCAAGGTATTACGCGGAATGTTTCACCTAGCACAATGCATGCAGTGGCGTCACTTAGCACACTGATAATCACGCTGATATTAGCGCCCCAAAGCTGGAAACAAGAAGCTGAAAACTAGCACGAAAGAAGTTGAAAGAATTGAGCACGTCGAAAGTAAGCATTCTTTGTGCTCGCACCCTATGCGGTGAGCAATTCATTTAAATTCCACGAGTACGATCTGGAGCCTTAAACACAGCTCAATTTTCAGAACATATTTCAATTTTGATAGGATGTAATTAGAGTAGGCAACTGAGTTGAAACTGATTCGATTTTTCATAGACAGGAGTATGCAGTGTTAATGAGATTCAAAGCCAAACTTCTGTTAAATAGTTAAAACGCCGAGAGGGGTAACATTTTAAACAGAAACAAGGTTCACGCCTCGGGGAAGGAATCATAATATATCTACCCAATGCGCAATTAAATTGAAATATTGACATCGAAAAAAAATTCGAACTTGAAACTTGCATCCCAAAATTCATGTCTGAAATTTATACGTAAATAAATCTATGGCCGATGAGATTGATTTGGTAATAAAACGTTCATCGAACAAAGTGATGAAATCCTAGTTCTTGTCCAGAGATGCTAACCGGCTCAGGCCAGATTTCTCCATCCAAGCCAATAAACGATTAGATGTAAATTAGAGCGCAATAGATTTGTTACGCAACACGTTCATCATTAAATTATAATTTTTTAAGACACTGGCAAATCAATTTTCTCCATTATTTCAGAACGATAAAATTGACCATGTCTTCAGAAAACACTACTATAGCGTATTGTGCTCATAGTCTTGTATAGTAGAGTAGCAATGATTTCAAAAACTGATTTAATCTTGCATGGTTTTAGATGAACAGTATATATATAATTGCAGTAATTAAATATTGAATGATACTCGTACGCTTCAAATCGCCGAATATGATCAAACATTTCATCGTGTAAGCTAGTCTATATAATTACTATTAAACCTTGAGTATATCAGCAATGGGAAATTAACAGTTTTACGGTAGATGTACTAGCTAGTACGTTAATAACATATAGGCTAATGCCGTGCAGTTGTCGCCAGTGTCACTGATCTACAGTACATGTATTTTATGCGTCAATAATGTATCTCGATTCTCTACTGTCTTGACCAGACCAAGAACACCTTATCGTTGGACTGGCCAAATCTGCTTGCAGGATGCATAAAAACTACCATTGAATTAAATAGGCCACATAGTATCGATTAAACAATAAATCAGACGACAGGGCGCAGTTCTTTTTTTTTACCTCTTATTTTTTGCTTCGTTTTTAAAAATTTCTAGACAGCATCAACATTAAACTTTAATTTCACTTTTTTTCTTGGGCTGACGTGACATGTGTATAAATTTAATTCTCCTTGAAAAAATCACTAAATTTGAGATCCTCGCATTCGGCGTGAAGCCGGTCACTCTACATGTTCCCTTACGTAAATCTACTGTAGAAGATCAAAAATGGTTAACGCCACTGATAACATTAAACTAGTCTGAGTAAACAACGCATGTGATAGCCAGAAACCTGTTGCAGCAGACGCACGATTCTTCCGGACGTAAAGTAAATGAGACGTCCACGTGGAACACATGGTCAATTTTGAGTTAGAAACGTTGGAAATTTCATCTCCAGAATCACCGAGTATGAGTAAAGACTTAAAAATTTTCCACATAAAACTTTTATCGAACACTTTTCCAAGGTGTCCCACTTTTTTGCCACTCAGTATTTATTAAGAATGGATTTAGTTAAAGAACTCCTTGGAATAAGACCTTGATCGTCTCATTAAAACCCAGTCACATCCAATAACTAAAAAATATCAACAAGGCTTAAGCTTCTTAATATCAAAGATTCCAAACTGACCTTGTAATGGAAAGAACATTTTTTGTTCAAGTCTTCAAGACTCGCATTGTTTTAACAGTCTATGGCAGAGCTAAAATTTTAAAATGAACTTTTTTTTTCCAAGTTTTTGACAGAAGCATAAAATGACTTTGTGTTAAGGTGAGTGGTAACCTAAGGTACAACGAGGTTCTCCACCTTTTTTTTTGTTTTTCTCCTAGTTAAAATTTGCATTGATGAATGGCCATGTTTAATTATTAAATACAAGCATGACGACATACGTGTACGTGTCGGATTTTAGCCCTGGGGAAATTATTTCACAAAATATAAAAAAAAATTCAAGCGGCACCTCGTGTTGGAAAAACCATTTTGGCATTAAAAGCTTTAGCCCATCACGCGTGCATGCGCAAAAAGATTCTCTTGTGTTTTATTGTTTGTTTTTTTAAATGTGATGTCATTATTTTTGATTTCAAACGCAAGTGAATCTAATCATTTCAAATGCAACGTTTTTAGAGGATATCCTGAGCGCTCGCCGTAATAAAATTACACGCCATAATTTTCCTATATATGTACATGTACAGAACTTATTCATCGTGGTTCAACCTAATCTGATGTCACATCCGGTTTAGGGTCTAACGTATTTTCCGAAAACCGACCAAACCTCGTGATGAAACTGAGCCCAAGAAATCTTTGGACAATTGATACATGTATTACTTGAAAACTATCTTTATCTTCAAGGAAAAATATTGAGCTAGTTTTAAATCACTTCAATGATAATTAACATTACAAAAAATAGGGTATACAGTACATTACATTAGATAACTGCGCATCAATGGTCATACTCAGTGATGCTGTGTGGGCACTTAATGGGTTAATATGCAGCATACTAAAATTACAGTATGACAGACTGACATATACTGTATATTTCTCGCATTTAAAAATCACTTACCATGCCAACATTAAAATCAGAATCAGCAAAGTCGATGTGCATGTCTACCGTTTATCGTACAGTGCACTTTAAAATCGCTTCAATATAAATTATCAACAGTCTGAACATCGACATTCAGGATGTCATCATTATGCAGTAGGTAAACATAAACTTGCTTTAATTAACCTTCAACCCAAGGTCTTTTCGGTGCTTAATACTGACCAATGGCCACGTGTAATTCCTAATTCATATCGACAGTGTTAAAGACTAAAGTCTGATTACCAGTGGTGTCTGAACCTCGAGGCTCGAGGGTCAAAGGTTTTTTCGCAGCGTTGTAAGGCTTATCGCGTTGCATTATTAACCTTCAAGTTAGAAGCGAAATCAATTGATCGCGGACATTTCATTCAAATAGAATGTGAGCCTACGTAAAGCATGGCTTGCCATAGGCGATTTCGTTCATTTGAAAAAGTTGACTAAACCCAACAAAACAAATTGTTTGCTTTTACGACCAATAATCCGATAGACGATTTGAAACTGCTGATGGCAATTACTGCCTGACCTAAAGGTCCACCCGAAGACCTGAACATTCAGGTTTTCAATCAATGAGGAAAATGACCTGGCCGAGAACAGTACAATACAGCACCAGTTGCACTGATCGCAGTAAATGCGTGTTTATCGAAATCAGGAGTGAACGGCCTCACTCAACTGTGTTTACGTAGCAAATGTTAATGACGTCATATATGATCCGAGTAGTATATTGCATGCTTTCATTCCAATCATAAATCAAAAGGGGGAAAATTTAAGAGTTCGTTTTTGTAGCAAAATTTCGTGGTTGTCCTTTGAGAAACACGGTGCATTCTTGCAATGCCACCAAAAGGAAATTCTGAATATTGTTCACTACAAGGGTTTGATTGTTTCAAACAATGGAAAAATATACCTTTTGGCAGTTACCAAACAGTCTAAAATATATCAGCCAAACCTTCAGCCAAACCTTAATTATAGATTAAATCGACACCTACTGTATGCAAACATCGGATTCCTAAATTTTTTCAAGCGCAAACTCTATTGCATGGCATCTGCTTTCACGGACATTTCAGGATACATGTGCAAGTATGACTGCTTCTCTGGCATGATGGTCAAACAAATGTCGTGATCTAGAGTTTTGCCAATTGCAGTCAGAATCAATGTCCCGCAGTCCTGCTTGAGTAATGCTTTTAATGACCCTTCCTCTTTCACTATTCTTTTTATAGATGTTATTCAAGTCAATTTTAAAGTCAACACTGTGAAAGCAAAGGTTTGAAATATCTAAGATTACAGTTCTTTATAAAATCTAGTTTTAAAGAAAAAGCAGCACGCATCAAAAATGATGAATGGGATGACGTGGATATGCTATATGTGATAATACTATACGTAAAGCTTTTTCAGATACAGTAAAACCTGTTAAGAGTGACCACCAAAAAAATGATATGTTGGTCATAGTACACAGGTGGTCACTATACAAAGAATGCGTGAATTGCATTAAAATAATGAATATGTACACTGTAGGCTACTTCTACATGTAGACTGTAATAAATGTAGTAAAAAACCACAAAACCAAAAAAGTACAGAATCATCATGTCCATGG
>JAQGAO010005576.1:0-13410 GCA_034697705.1 Ommatoiulus sabulosus
GTAATTAATCTTATCGAAATTTTAAAAAAAAATTGCTTAAAAATTAAGGTGCGTCTTATAGTCCGTAAAATACGGTAGTTGTACGACTATACGGGTACTCAAACAGAATTTTGAAGGTGGTTCTGTAAAGCCCATGAATTTCCAAGGAAAAAGACGCGATTTATGTCAGTAGGTCCAATAAGATTTGGTTGCGAATTTTATGTTTGATCAGTTCTAAATCCACGATTTTCTTCTTCACTTTTGCAATGGCCTCTTGCAGTTTGAGTATTTGCAAAATATCCCACGCTTTCTGTCATTCTCCAGTCTTTCCCTTCCAAATTACAGTACATGTATACCATGTCGAAATGGTGAAATTTCCCTCCATCGTCCCCCCTAAGGACGCCCGAGGCTGTTAGGGCAATAATGAGTCGGGGTAGGGGATTCGAAATGAGCAAAAAGGCACGAAGAGGAGTCGACAACAAACATCTCACACAAAAGCGAAACGTGTGCAGGCCTGCCTTTGCCTTTCGCATTCAAACAAAGAGAACATTCCTTTCACAGTAATGTCAACTTAGGGTGAAAGCGCGCAGTACGAGTATTTTTGTTCGTGGCATTAAGTACCTGGAACCAGAATGGACATCGAATATTACCGAATAGCGCATATATGCTAATTTAGGGATTTTACAACTCTTGAGCACACAAGCACGAGTGAGCTTTTGGGGTTCCTACGACATATGCAAACACGAATGGACCAGGTTCAGACCTCACAGGCCACCACGAAAGAATGAGGTTACCTCCCACCCACACTGTTTATTTAATAAACGCTTCAGCCTGACTGCTTAACCAGGGTGCGTCAACGCTGGGTCGTCCAGAAATCCCATCATCAAAATTAAGGAGGATGGACCGTGTCAATCATGAAAACCCTGGAAACACTGATGAGGAGTTTGTCTACGGACGAAATGAACTGATAACGTTGCAACAAAAAGTTAAAAACAGCACAAAATGCTCGTCGTTCATGCAAACTTTTAGCACTATAACGTATTACAGAATGATTCACGGATTGAGACTAGCATAATCTCGATGTCAACTTTGAAGAAGCCCGAGCAAACTTTTGAGCTTATTTTGGAATCATGCTTCAGCCTGAGCTTGGGCTCATCCATAGATTCGGTCATCAAACCGAGAAAAGTGGGTGCGTTGACGGATGTTAAGTGAACGACGTCACATGGGATTTAACAAAATATAATACTAACGCTTGGCATTTTCGAATTCTGACAATCAGGTTCGCCTATTCGATGAAATCCGAATCGCAACGACAATGGCAGAGTTGCGTCAGAAAAAATAGAGAGATGGAAAACCCGTTGCGTCCGAGGAGAAATCTGCGATCAGCTGTTCCCACAAGTAGACCCCCCGCAGAGTGAAATGCTGGGGGTTTCGGGGTGTGGGTACAGGGTCTGTTTCAGGGGTTCAGAAAGACTGGCAAAACGCTTGACAAGCGGGGGAACGACGACGACTGTTTCGCGCGTCGGAAAATGGAAGAGGGGCGAAAATATTTGGGTTGAAAATGACGTTCCCGACCTTGTGCACTCCCTTTCCCCATCGACCAGCAACAGCCAAAAAGTCTACTCACCCAACACGAACTCCCATTGCTCGTTGCCGAGGGATCGCTCGGGAACCACTTCCAGCTCCAACATGGCGAAAGATTGCTTTACCCCGCACTCCTGTCACACGATTTCGCGCATTAATCGTTCGCGATTCCGAGACGCAAATGATTTCAGTCCAGCTGACATCTCTTTGTTCCCAGCGTCGAAGCCATTTCTGTTTTTCTCTGCACCGAGCGCGCCTGCGCAGTGCCCGATTGCGTCACTTCCGCTGACCTCCTTTATTTTCCTTCCGAGGTCATCATCAGCTCTGTAAAAATCGGGTTTGTTTACTTCTCCGCATGGTGTTTACCTTTTTTTTTGCTGCTCTCAATCGTAAAAAATTGCGCTTTGACGCAGGAAACAATCTTAAAATTGATTAGGAAATTTAAAGACCTTGGTCGTTTTTGACGCCAATCGCGCGAATGGCTCCGAATCTAGCCAATAATGCCCGTGTGCAATTCTGCGCTTAGTCTTTATCGGTATTTTGACTGCTTTCTGAAGGAAAAAAATCAGTTCGAGGTATTATCATTGAATATACAAGTAGATGTGGTATCTACATGTACAACGTTTGCTTGGAATTTGTGAAAGTTGAAAAAAGTGAAAAATTGCGACATTCGGTTGTCCAAATGCTTCTCTAGAGGGCGCCACAAGAGGCAGGCGGATCCCGGATTATATGTAACTTTAAAACCTATTACTGATAAAAATAAACGCGAGATAATCACAATTTCCTCTTAAAAGTGAAACAGATCCCTATAAATTTTAATAATATAATAGTTTCTATCTAAAGTGTCGCGCTACAGACTTTAGTTTCAAACTTTAAAGTAGTAAGTAATACGCATACCTAACTGGGTCATTTAAAAATGGCGACCTTCTCGCAAGAGACCGAGGTAAGCAATCTCAAGTTTTCACGATATACGCTTATTCAGTGTTTACGTTTGCAATTTTGAACAGAATTACTAACTCTGGAGTACAAGCATGACCAGTCCTAGCCAAAAATAATTTTGTTTTACAATCAATAGCGTCATTTTCGAGTTACATCTGTTTGAAATCGAGGTTGAAGTAATGTCCTCAATATTTCCATGGATCCATTGATTCCAGGGCAATGTCAATTTGCGTGGAAAATCCCCCAACATTTTCCACTAATTTAAGTGACCTAACAACTAATGAATCTTGTAGTTAATTCAAGTATATGAATAAATGTACATATTTCGAGTGTTTCATTGTTCACTTTGCATTTTGCATGCACGTCAGCTATAATTAACGCGTTGCACAAGCAAACATACCTTAAAATATGAGCTAGGCAAGGTGAAGAGCATGCCATGTATTCACGCAGTAGATAATTATATATTTTCGTGTTTTATTCAGGAATTGAAAGACCCAGACGGATTTAATCGGTCAAGTTTAAGGCGGCAGGGATCCATTCGCAAGGTTTTGCCCGCTGTACCAGACATGGACACCCAACTGAGTATGGCGGCTAAGATGATTGACCGGCGAACCAGCTCTCCTCGAGGTAGTCACAGTTACGGGCCATTTTTCCTGGAGTATTCTTTGCTGGCTGAATAGTATGTAAAACAAGCTGCATTCTAATTCTATATGAAGAAAAAAAACACTGGTTAATGGTGATTACTTTACTCAATAGTAGTTTACTTGAGAAGCAAAAATTGCCTGGGATCTACGTTATTCCTGCTGCCAGGTCTCCTTTGCGTAAGTAGCTGATTTTAAAAAGTATCCTTGATACCTGTTCAATCTCATTTCCCTGCTTATATGCCGAAATGTCTTTACCTCTTTTCCAGAATGGTTTGGTGTAATGTTTATTCGACAAGGACTCTACCAAGGAGGAGTTTTCAGGTTCACTGTTCATATTCCTGATACTTATCCTGATGGGGATTGTCCAGTAAGTATGTCAAGCCCAATCTAGGCATGGTTGTCAGTCGTGAAGAATTAAGAAATATGGTTTATAACGGTTATTTTTCCCCTGCAGGGATTTGTTTTTGAAACGCCCATTTTCCATCCCCAAATCCTTGCCGATACAGGGTCACTCGACGTCAAAAAGGGATTTCAGAAATGGCGGTAGGCTTGTGCATGATAAAATTACAAAAGAGGATCATCCGATCACCTACTGACCTGCTGTTTGCATTTCTAGGAGGAACGTAAATCACCTGTGGCATGTTCTGTTGTATGCTAGGCGAATATTTTACAAAATTGACATCAGCGAGCCTCAAAATGGCGAGGCTGCAAACTTGTAAGTATCTGTACAATTTGCCAAACATCGACTTTTACTTTCAAACCATTTAAGATTTCTCTTTTTTAGATATGAAAACGACTTGGTCGCGTATCGGACGCGGGCATTCGAATGTGTACAGAACAGCATCGACAAAATGTACGAACCACCAAATACAGATGATCCTCATGCAATTCGGTAAGCTAATAAAAATAAGATAATGTTAAGAGGGTGCTATACACTATTGACATGTAATGCTAAATTTTCAGAAGCGAGTCCTGATATAATACATGTAATTAAATTGAGGGGGAGGAGAAAGAAATAATTTTCAAGTAGATGCTATTTAAACGAGAAAATGCTTTTGGGGTTCTAGCATTACAGGCATACAGTTTTCCACCCACATAACGGTTGTATTAAAGCAGATGAGTGAACTTCAGTAATAAATGATTTTGTCAAATTGTAGATTTTCAAAGTGGGATCCAAAAGTGCATGGCGATCTCCATCAAAAATTGGTGGGAAATAAGGTATGACGAGATATTATTTATTGCAACATCTGTTCATATGTCTTGAATTTCACTTTCAAATCTATTTCAGAAACCAGAGAATGAAGCCAAACTAGCTCCAGTTCCAGGTCTTTCCTGGGTTCAAAAGGGATCTTTGCAGATCTTCAGTAGAGACAAAACCATGTCCTGACAATAGGATAAATCCTTATTACCAGTGATAAAAGTGCATTAATATATTCTCCAGCAAGTAGGCCTTTACAGCTGACAATTCCGAACTCAGTATTTCGAAACTGGCCCAATTATCTTGATACAATTTTTACCCAAATTAATCATGCCAAGCCATGATCGTTTTTAATCTTAATCAGCCAAACTTTAGACGATTTGAACTAGTTGCTGAACTGTTCTGTTAGTAATATTAATGAAAACGCCAAGGTGAATTATTTTTATCTCTTGTTCAAACCAGTTTCATCCTCAAATGAGGAGATGCAAAATGTACAGTCGTTAAATTTAAGGACCATCCGCATTTTAAATTCATCTTTGGAAACCTTCCAATACTAGCAAACACTTTTAAAAGCTATGTTTTATCGATTTTATAATGTTGATTTGAATAAATCGAAATATGCCAAAAATGATACATTTTTTCTTGGCAAATTTTGCAATAAAGTTAAAAATCTACTAATGCACATATTGTACAAAGTTTTCTGAAAAATAGTGAGACACTCAAAGTATCTTTTTATGATGCATAATTGTGACCTTAGGTTGCTCAAGAATTTGTTTGTTGGAGTAATTGTTGTACAAATGTATGTCAACTTAGTTGGAACGTGTTTTTCACGAGATTCTAAGAAAATGTTATACAAAATAAAATCGACGGTAGCACTTTATACTTACTTTGAAGTTCTTTCAATTGTTTTCATCTTTCACCAAGTCAACAAGGTCATTCATAAGTTTGATCTTCATGTTTTTCCAGAAAAAATGCGTAGGCGGTGAGGATTCGCCCTTGTCAAATGAAAACAGCTTGCTAAATTCTATGGCGAGGCTAGATTTGACCAATCCGACACCACCAACTCGCTCCATCGCTGGATGGTAAACTCGCCCAGTGCGTGGAAACATGCAAAGTTTTTCGGGTTCAAAAGGCACAGTAAGCAGGTCCCCTGCATGGCCATACATCAATAGGTCCTTGGCGTCTTTTCCAGGAATCACGCCGGTAAATACAATTGGCCGATCATCACAACGGACATAATTCATCTCCACGCCACAGGGCGAAACGAAAGGAAAGTCAGGCTGGTAAGCATTTGTGGTATTGATCTTCAAACGTTTGAAGAAGAATGCTAGGAATTTCTTCTCTGAAAAACATGGGAAAACTCCATTGAAAGAAAGTTTGAGACAGAGCTAGTCCAGGGACTTTGGAACTTGAGCATACCTTTGAAACAAGATGTAAAGTTTTTTATCCTTGCATCGTCCAGAAACAGCTAGAAAACAATTAAAGATGCTTGCTGAAGCTGTAGTAATTCATACCTTCCATTAAGTTTTTGATTTAAAGTAGGCTACCGTAACACGAACAAGATTGGAAATGATAATCCATGGAGCTGCATGTATATATCTAGATATTTTTCCAATTGCATACTCTTGAAATGGAAATGTATTACTTTATTTCTAGATAAAAATTTGGATATTACATGAATAAACTCGAGTAGCTAGTGCACATTGCAATTAAGATAGGCCTATATCTTATAAGCATACTGTATACAGTATGTTTGAGCAACTACTGGACGGTTCTTCTATATTAGTTAAATGATATACAGTATCTTATGTCATTCCAAAAAGAAATGCAATGCAATGGAGCTACAGTAGGCCTATATAACTAGCATGATCGATCAAGTACGCACTTACCATGCCTTGGTGATCAATAAAATAGAAATATTCGCGCACATTCCCCTCAGATAACCTTCCCTGTACATAATGTATACCCCTGTTACAAAAATATTGTGCTGTCACGCTTTTTAAGGGCGACGAAAGTCTTTTAAACCCGGTTAAAAGCATTTAAAATGTGCATCGACAAGCTCAGCTGTTCGCAATTTCCTCGAAATCTGTCACAAGGTGGCGCTGATATCTGTGCCTTGAAAATGTTTATCAATGCCATCGAATCAACTTTATTTTAATACAAAAAAACGTATTTCACGCATGTTCTGTCCAATTCTAAGCAAGATATTTTATCTCACACATTATGTGACTAAATGTTAATTTAAAATAAAAAAATAAAAAAACTTGACTCAATCAGGACTCGAACCTGAATTCGCAGCCTAAGCAGCTAGTTCGAACCTGCACGTTCAAATTGACGCGCGCGAAGTCGAGTTTCGATTTCAAATTATGAAATTGTATTTCGTGCGCTCAAAATGGACAAGTTTTTATAGTAATAATAAAACTAGGTATGTAATGTTAGAATATAATTGTTTTTGTATAAATAAATTACAATCAATATGGAGCCAAAATGCAAATGTTGAACGAAAAAGAAGCTGGCGCAAAATACCAAGTCCACCAGTTCGGATCCGAACCACACGACCTACGCATAAGAATTGGATTGCAGTATTTTAACTTGCACAGGTACGTTGACAAATTCAAACAAACTAATTTACTGTATATGTATGTACAGAATATCTATCGACCCCACTTCCGAAATATATGTTCGTTGAAATAACAGTAAATATTGCAAATAACTGATAGAAACCCAAAATTTGGGCAACGCACATTTTCGTAGGACTTTCACATCAAAACTTTTTTTTGTAAACAATGGTAAAAAATTTCAGAAAAAAACCGATCAGATATAAACACAAACCAGCAACAATACAAAAATGTTTAACAAGAACGATTCACACAATTTTGATTGAGAATGACCGACAAATAGCACATCATAATGCATGTCTATTTTTTATTTACTTTTCATTTCTGCAAAGTAACAAAACACACTAAATTAGCATAAGTATCTATAACATTTGCTCTGCTCGAAAGTTTATGAATCGCTTTTCAATGAAAAAATATAACTATTATTTTCAAATACATACATGTAGATGTACATCTCTTGCAAATAATTTATTATATTTCACCAAATGAATGAGAATCCTGTTTATCACGATGGCAAAAAATGTCTCGACTTAATCATATTGCCGATTTTCGAGCAAAATTTAAGTCATTAAGGTGCAATTAATTAAAGCTATTCCAATGTTTTCTGTAATTTTAACCTAATTCTAATTATTTAAAATCTTGTGCAGATCGATCGCAGCAATGTGGAGTACTTATTTAGCAGATACGATGATGAACAAGCCAACATCAACCATTATGGACCTGGTTTTGGAGGACGTCATGGCAGACACATTCTTGGAAATCTGCAGGTGGATGTACGGAGGCAAATTGCAGATTGCGGCGCACAACTTTTGCGCAGTGTGGAATGCTGCGAAAAAACTGCAAATATTGGGTGACGAGTCCATTACATAAATTGTCCTACCTTTTAAAACTCTTACTAATTTTTTTTTTGCATTTCTTACCAGATCTTGTCATAAAATGTCGGCATTACCTGAGCTCGATTGGTAGCCAGCACAGATCTCACCACAACCAACAACAGGACGTGCAAGAGACTGCAACATGTATGAGGGTAAGTAAAGCTTGAAATAATTACTGAGCCATGACAGACTGCTATTCAGCGCTGCAGTAATTAATCTAGTAACAACACTTTTGTTAGGTCAGAGTTGAACGCATTCCCTGAATGCAAAGGGGTAGAAACATTTTATAAACGCAACTCCAGAGCATCTCATTTTTTCAAAATGAGTCACTTCCTGAAACCCCATCTAAAACCTAATTTAACAATATATATATATATATCATCAGCAAGCAGTGATACCTGAGGAACCCACCTGAGACACGTGACTAATTCAAATTTTGTACATACGTATATATCCTTGTTTATATGACAGCCACAGAGAAAATCTGGCAAAAAAGTGACATTTACACCGGAATCCCTTCCGATAGGACAGCGACCACCAGCAAGCATTTCAGAAGAGTATTCCACAACAGATGGAAAATCCAAGAAAAAGCCAGTTTCCTTAGAAAAATTATTGCGCAAGAAAAAGGCTGAGAACAGATCCTCTGACCAGACTGTACTAACTACACCAGGCAGTGACGAATGGTTCACCATATCCGAAGAGGAGGTTATTGGCTCCGAGAATAAAGATGCAGTTCCGAAATTCCTACGAGATACGCATTCAAAAGCCCGCTTGCAAAGGTTTCCTAGGTCACCCTCCGTGACTGCAGAAAATGAGAACATGGTGCTGGTGCAAACGCAAAAACTGCCAAAACTGGCCTTTTTGGTAGACCGCTCGCATCTGGAGTCGACCTCGGCATTCCTGAAAAGCGAACTGGAAAAGTCGGATGGCAACTGCATAACGCTCAAGAATACGGACAACCAAACCGTAGTTAACGTGTTGCAGTGGTCACTGGGTGCATGCCAACCACTGACAGATACCAACGTGAGGGCCACTTTGCAATTGACCAGCCAATTGCGCATGACCAAACTGTCTGCAAAGTGTTTGGAATTTTGGAGGAACTGCATTCGCGATTGTGCAACAAAATCTCCCACAGTGGTTAATTCTGCAGCGCTCATGGCGCTCGCAAGATGTGACTGGCCTCTTTTGGGCCCTTACCCTTTTCTGATCAGTTTGGTCGCCTCCTGCACACAGTATCCGGCAAAGGACCCTCGTGCCGCATCCAGAATCCAAAAAGAGCCATTTGGCCATGCCCAAATCTTGGCAAAGGCGATAACTGGGCATGACCAGTGTCGACCCAAAAAGATTACCATCCCAAGCTGCAAATGCATGAATACAGATGTCCCTGCCCCTGCCCCGGTAGCTTCGCCATCGAAACCTGCCATTCCAGCCTCCATAAAGATTTTGGGGCTGAGAAGGACGCTGGAGCTGCTCAAGTCTCGCAAAGCACACACTAAACTTCAGTCTGGCAAGCCAAGCGAGCCCAGACCCGAAACCGAAAAAATGACCATGCAGTCCTTGCCAATCAAAGCCACGGAAGCAGCGCAAGAAAGAAAAGCGAGCCCCGAACCTGCAGTTTCGAAAAAATCCAGCTTGCGTTCATTAGCCAACAGCCGGGAATCTGTACGCAAAAGAAGTACCACCGACAAGGAAATTAAATGATTGTTGGCTTCGCCCAAAATTAACACATAACAAGTCGCATTTTTCATAGATGGTCACTCAAATAACTTCTCCATAGAGTCTTAGTTTTAGTTGGTGTCCTAGCAGTTCGATCTACATGTATACAGCAGGGATTTTATCGAAGATAGCTTTAGACAGAAGACAATATTTTTGATAATTTTTTTCCTATAGATAACGAAGGGAGATAATTAGGAATTTTACATTTTCAAATATTCCATGAATTGCAAAATTATTTTACGAATCAATGCATGTAATTCCCAATTCCTAGTTATTCCTCTACATTGTCACTAGAAAGACTATTCTAAAGTTTCAACAAAAAAATATATTTGCAAAAAAGTTCCCTCATGTCTTTGATAACTATTCATGATGCTTATGTTTAAAACTTCCAGATTTCACCGGAGTGCTACATTTAATGTTTCTTTCCTGTTTTTAAACACTGGTAACTTAGATGTTTTTCATTTCCTCTCTTCTAATACTGGTAAACTGGTATTCTTTTCGAAAACACAAACACTACAGCCATCCATTACATGAATGCTCAACACCATGGAAACCAATTCGTTTTCAGTAATTTAATGCAAAAATTTGGAACAGTCAGAACAATTACAGAATACGTCAATATAAAGTAATATGGGTGGTCAATAGGCAGCTTGAGGAGGAAGTAGGCCAATTAATGAATCAACTAAATAGCCTCGTTAGAATATTTTTGAAGGGGGAATAAAGAAAAATCCCGACAATTTTGCAGGGTAAACAGACGTTAGCAAATGGATAAAATGCAGAACTTTGAGCGAAACGAAAAATAAGAGCACTTCTAGGCGAATGTGCAGTCAGCATCGTTCGTTCTCCGTCCCACCCAACAATAAAATTTCCTTCAACGTGATGCAGATTACAAAAGAAGCAAGGGAGCATCCAGTCACGATTTCCGAGTCAGACCATTCTCACGTGTTTAGTGCTGCATCCCTAAGAGGGATTTGATTAAGCCGGGCAATGAGAGGAGAGGTGTCTAGCCTAGATCAATGAAATGCAAAAGTAGAATTTGTAAGGGTTTTTGTTTAAAAAAAGGTCAAGCCGAGTGATGGAGAGCCAGCCTGAAGATTTCGTGTTGAATAAAGAACGAGTCGCCTAGTGGCTTCAGAACGAAGGACTGAATGAAACCGTGAGGGGGATCTTCGTCAGTCTGGAAAACAAAAAAGTGGGCCAAGCATGAGACAGATTTATCATGCCTAAAGAGTTTTTATCAACTCCCCATCTCTCGTGTATATAACTACCACCATGATCTTAACGGTCTCAATGCTGACATTGTCAGGGACAAATCATTCTGGGAAATCCAAGTTTCCCAGCTCTCCCACTGATTTTATTTCTATTATATTGCTCTTCGTTAAATTTTCTTTCGAAAATAGCAAGTTTTTGCTTTTATTATTGGTTTTTTCAACTATTTCATTAATGGAAATTCCAAATAGCCAAATGGAGAAGCTCGTAATAAACGTTAATGTAAATATCAGACTAAAATTTTAATGCTGCATAATTTATTCGCTAATCAGACTAAATTATGCATGCAATTCCAGTTTGGCAGATCAGCAAAAATCACATGCTTTCACTGTATTTCTGAAGTTCTTGACAGTATTTCAAGAGGTATTTGACAAAAAGCTTACCTTAAGCTGTCCAAGTACTACAATAAGAATACCACCATCGAACATGGGCTGCGTATCTACAGCAGTGATACCATGCTGAATTGTTTTGAAGGCTAGACTCTACAAAGCAAGGAAAAATCCAGTTAAATAATAATTCTTAATAATTTTTTTTACATTCCTCAAATGTCCCATGTCAAGTTCTTCTGATACAGTATTATCATAACGTGTATTACCGTAAATTTTTCCATTATTTTTAAACTTCCTTGAAACTGTTCACCTTCAAACGTCATCATAGACTGGTCGGCCTGAAATGATAAATGTAACAACTTTATTACAAAGGTTCCTTAGCGTTCTGAGTGATTCATAAATTGCATTACTGGCAATAACAAGAAATAATTGGCATTTGTGTTAGATTTATGAAAATTTTGGTTATGTATAATACTTTCATTAGCATGAAAGCAAGTGCATATTTTAAAAATTATAATTTTTTTTACATTTACTGCTTAGACTTGAAATGTAGAGCACAGTCCACAAATCTGTACTCTTACACAAGGCTTAATCTTTTAGGTATACTTGTATTCTTTTACAAGGGCTTGGGATTGCTGACCACTGTCTATGGCGAGGTAAACTGAAAGGCCATTTGGGGCATTTAGGTGAGTACTGAGCTGAATTGAGAGAGATCTTATCTTTTCACTTGTTGAAAATCGGGAAATTTGATGTGATCTTCCCTTCAACATCTATTCTAGATATGACCTCACAAACTTTTCTCGAGATCAAGGTAGTCTTGCAAACAATCTACAAGAGATTCAGAATAGCCAAACTATGATATGTTGATCAACTTTCATGAATGACATGGGGAACTTTCCAATTAACCAATATAAATACAATGCAAGGCGCACTCTTTATTCATGTGTACATAACTTGCCAACTAATGGCTTAATTATGCATTATTCGGACTAGAGACTGTTGGGCACGTGGTTGGTTTTGTCTATAAAACAAAAGACCAAGCTACAGCAGCACGCATTGCGTCTGTTGCTCTAGATAGCAGTCACACTAGGAAGTCGTAAACTGCCAAAACCAGCAAATCAAGCCTAGCCCTTGGCATAACCTTGGGCAGTGGCATACTTTTAATATCGTGCCCTAGACCTCGGCTCATAGGACTACCAGGCTCGGGAGACAAGGGATGTTTTCGAATCCAGTTTCGAGCTCGAAAACCAGTCGGAAGTAGTCACTCGTAATGATAAATAATTAAAATTGGGAATCCAACAGTTTCAAGGAGCAACTTTTTGCGGTCTGCAACAGGGGCAGCTGCCCAACCTTGGTCGTAATATGCGACTTACTTGGCACCTAGATCACGTCTGGAAAGTGGAAATCGCCTCAGAACGGTCAAGCGATAGGCGCTGACCATCGTCAGGCTTATAAACGGTCAGCAAACGGGGCAAATAACTTCACAAAAAAGGTGGCAACTGGCTTACGCTGTAGAGGTTGACAAGGTTGGCCCTCTGGGTGGCGTCGTCGAACATCATGTAATATTGCTGGACGAAGCTTCTGCCGATCGTATCATATTGTAAATTAAGAGTCATTTTCACCGAAATTTGTGCCGATTCAACGCGCAATTGGTCACTACCCTTCCCAGGCTCCAAATGCCTGCTTATTTCAACCAAACGCGTCAAGAATTTGAAGTTTGTGGAAAAATGGCCGACGGTCCACGGCGCATGCGCGTCTGGTTTCTTTCCGCCCAAAACGCTTCTTGGTGACTGCGCTAGATGGCGCTGCACTAGTCTCCGGTCTGCACGACTCGAGGTGGGACGTTTGAAAATTCAAAGCTATTTGTTGGTGAAAAAAATGTTCGTGGAAATGGAATTCGTCTAAAATATACTGTTATAAAATAGATTTCAGGAAAAATTGCAGTTATATTCATTATTAGCTTAATTTTGAAAAATCGAATATTTTTTGTAAATATCAAATGTGCAACTCTGAGGAATGCTCACGTGTTTTTCTATATTTAGTAAGTTAAGTTTACCTAGTCCAAGTGATGAAAAGACCGTATATGTAAATTCAAGGTAGGTCTATGGAATCATTATTCGGACAATGACTATTGAAACTAACGTATTCAATACCCCCACTTCTCTGGCCGATGCGATATCATCCCCTCAAAGTACGTCTATACTCTCCCAATCATGATTTCTACAAATTCTCCTTCTTCCCTCGCACGATCCTGCCCTG
>JAQGAO010005577.1:0-13407 GCA_034697705.1 Ommatoiulus sabulosus
CCATGATTTATCTCACTGATTTACATCTATGTGAATTTTCTTATGAAAAAATAAAAATTCATGCAGTAAGGGGTTAAGTCTTAAAATAAAATTTTTATGCACTCTGAATTATATTCTCAATCCGCGCCTATTGCATGTAACATGTTACTGTTAAGATAACCTTGATCATAATGTTTTTAATTCGGAGAAAACTGTCAACATGGGCCTTGTTCGTGACATGTGCTGGTTTTGTGTCGAATCATCCTACGGCAAAGGTTTCTCAGATAATAAAAATATATTAATGGAATAAACCCATAAAAATGCTTGTGTGAACATATTACCCCATAATGTGTGATGCAATTTTGTCCACTTGGGACTGGCTCAGAGTGACGCCGCGTTGTACCAACATTGGAAAAATGTTCGGAAATGGAGCCGCAGCAGCGATGATGTGTTTGGGGAATAAAGAATCAGTGTTGAAATCTAAATTTCAAATGAAATCAACTGGCTCCCTGAAGCGTATACACGGGCGAATGGTCAAACTTGTTGACAATAAAGTATTTCATGCTCAATCGTGATTTGGGACATTGACTCCAAACCGTTCATTTCCAAGTCAGGAATGTTACAAGTGTGGTCTTGTAGGACCACAGGTCACTACGTTTTTTTCCCATTGCATCTGGTTAAATATGAGCTGTATACAGGTATCCATGTATATGAATTGTGTACTTATCTTGGACAGGACAATATTTTTATTAATATCTGTTTAGTCTTGTCCGACTATTTGGAGACCTCATAAGCCAACTTCCTCCAAGTGATGGCATGAAGTTTACCGGTGAAGATTTCACAGGGCAGTTCACCATTGCTTTCCCCGTTTACCCGGGCTTTGAGACCGGCAACAACAGCTAAAATATTTCATTGTACGTTGGTGGGAAAGAACATAACCAAAAAAAGGACAGGGATGACGGTCATGGCCAATTTAATATATATAGAAACTACCCCAGCAGTTGCCTGGTGGTTGTGGGAAATCTCATGAAAAACCCACAATGAGGAAAGTCGACGTGGGAATGGAACCCACGTCTATACCCAATGCAAGGTGAGAATAATGCTAACTATACTCAGCCGTCTTGTTCGGTCTGGAACAATAAGTTACTGTCAATTTACCTGAAACATGGAACGTTCCCACTTCAAAGATAAAGTTTTAATGAAAAATACATGTTCTTGCGAAATTTGTTCGTTTAAATCGTAGTTCGTATTATCAGAAGTCGGACAAAACATGAATTCAACGATGAGAACTAAAGTTTCATCGATGCTTGGATAAACTCATACCTCACGTACAAGTAAATAAAAAGGAATGTAGTGCAACTTTTATCAAGGAATTCCCCGTTATGACGAACTTTTTTTCATATTGTTGAAAGTTCGTTTTAACGTAACATATGCGAACGCTCGGGAACTCGAAAATTCATTCGTTTTTGCCGAAAATTTGTAATATTTGGATTCAGAATTCGTCTTGTTCGAAGAAATTAACATTATTCGTCCATAAGCCTGAACGGGGACTGGAGTTAATGAGTTCGTACAATCAACAGGAAATTCATTTAAAGCGTATTAAATGTACAGCTGCATAATGGGGGTCTTTCATGAAATCATTCTTATGGTCACACAATGATGTGATTTTTGTGGGACATTTATGGATGTCCCCCAGATTGTCTCAGATGAGGAAAACTCTCCTTAAGAGATAGATATGACAAGTATTCGTTTAATCATTATTAACACCCTGAACTGTTTGTTTTCCAAAGAAGAAAAAGTGGAAGCATAATTTAAGTACCAGTTTGATTTTTTCCAAAATGTCTATCTCATTAGAACTAAAAACTACAGCTCATTTTATGGCCTATTTCGGTGCTAGAAAATACTACCTTCTCTAGGCACTATAGGTCATGCTTTTTCGGTTTTCCTAATGTAGAGGTAAAATGTTTCACAGGTGGCAGCACCAAAACATCTTTTAAATGTTTGAAAAAAAAAGGAATTCTTCTTGCTGTATGCATGCACATTTTCATTAGAAAATTTCGCAGATTCAGTAAAACGAAACGGCCAATTTTCGGCAAATACAACATAGTTGGAAATTAATGAAATCCACCATATCTATTGTTTAGCCTATATTTTTGGGGGGATTTACATGTATGCAAGTATATATACTATAAATAGTTTTTTAGAATATGTACATTGTAAATGTAGATATATTTTAGGATATGTGTATATACGAAGTTGGAGACTGGGAGAGTTATGTGTAACTTGTGTACATTTTTGATAACCGAAAAACACAACTTGACATTTTGAATGACTTTTTTTTCAAAACTTAGAACTGAAAGAACAATGATAAAAACTGAAATGGTTGCATGAGTATGCACGTGAGATAAACTTGAGATCGATGCTGTCATTTATGAACGGCTTCTGCAGGGAAAACTATAATTTTCCTTTACTCTTGATTTCCTCCAAGAACTTTTCTGCTGACCAACAATGTTGTAAAGCCAGTTAATTGAAGGGGTTAAGGGGGTAGCGACCTTCCTCTTCTAGTTTCTTTCTCGATTCCTGAGTGGACATTGGCATCCCCATTTGTTTTTGTAATTAAATGGGCGATTGTAGGTCAGGTGTATATTGGCTCCATGACCTAGTGGCGATCGCATACCAGAACGGACCAGCCCCTTGCTCGTTGTTTGTTTCGCTTGCCATTGACCCCTAGACGCCAACAGGTGCTTGTCCATCCTACTAATGAGTCCGTGGCACGCTCATGGTCAGCCTGAACACCCTAGTTTTAATATTACTTGCACGCTTCGTCAATGACCCTCCTTGGAATCGTTTCTGAGCATAAGTCCCCGTCCTGGCTTGTTTTCTCAGCAAATGGCACACGGCTCGAGTATTTCCACAAAACCATGTTTTTGGATACTTTTTAAATGTTACGTGTACACTAATTATTGCAAGTATACTATATACTACACTAATTACCGCATGTGTACTACACTAGTTACTACATGAATTCTAGACTAATTACAACATGTAGTAATAAGAATACTGCACGTGACATGGTATGATGTCTTAACGGCCTTTGTTTTAAAGTTCCATGGACCTTATGCAGAATTACGTATGGGGCTACATCACGTGAATCAAAACCTGAAAGAACTTGCCTCAGCACTGCCTCCGGATAATTTTCGCCAATGCAATGAATGATATGTCACGTGAGATACATGTATGCTTGCTGACGAAATCATCTTCATAAGGGCCAATTTATAATCTACATGTGTGTTTGAATTGTTCTGTTTGTATCTAATCTGTACATTATTCAGTTACGTATTAAGGAATTCCTGTTGGTGTCTGTTCCTGTTTCTAAGTTGAATATGGACATTATACTTGAGTCTGACTGTACAATTCACGTGGATAGTAAACTGTCCTGAGTAGTATACAGTAGTAAAATGTACTATATTCTACCGTCGTGTATAACAGTATGTAGGCCTACTCAAGTTATCGCATCAACTTAATCAGTACAGTACAAATACAATCCAGTCACTTTTCTCGTTTATTTAAAAAAATGTATAAGAATATTCCTAATGAAACGTGAATTTCATCTGATTTTTATAAAAGTAAATTCATATCTCTTAACGTTTTATAAATAAACGCGAAAATCTAACTTTGTAAGTTAATTAGCTATCACCCAATTCATTTAGGCCATTCGTAAAGTTTTTCAACTTTTGATAAGTTTTATCTGTTTCAGTGTGTTCAGAAAGTGGGTCACCATTGGCGAGGTAAATAAGTTTTGGGCTAGCATAAGTTAAATGGAACATAAATCCCATTTGGTGAATGAAATTTAAATTTACCATTAGTTAGGGATATGTGCAGCATGCATGGTGAATTTGTGAATTACAGAATTCTGTAAATCATGGTTCTGGAGAGTAAAAAATGTGTCAAATTCCACAGAAGAAATCAAAGAGGCCTGATTTGTGTCCAATCACCTTGTAAAGGCACAGCTGCACATGTTTTTAACGATTTATCTGTTGTCAGATATTGTTATTCAGTTGATGCACTGATGCTTTGTCTTCGAATTTGCTTTACAAATTAAACTGGAAGTGGACCACTTCCATTGATCATATTATTGAGTGTCTTTCATGTAATGACTAAAATCGGAAAACGAATGCCGATAATAAGATGCTCCCACTTCGAAAAAAGCTTTTGAAATATGTATTGGAACATCCAATTTATGTCCAAATGTCGTGTTCAGATTTTAATAAATATGTGTAAATGTAAACCTTTTTTTAAAATAATGTACAGTGTAGGCCTACAGTATTCATAAATGCATGTAAATTCATTATTATGATTGTATTTAATATGGTGTTTTGGTAACATTTATAATGCATTTACAAAATACTATTAGAATGTTTCTTTTTTGGTTTTTAATTCATTGTGCATTATCTTATTGTATATATTTGCAAAGTAGCAAAAATACATTTTGCAACATATTTTATACAATATATTTGTGATGCCGTTTTATAAATGTATTTGCATTACACATTATCGAAACATTTGCAAATACGACTTTTGTGGTATTTTTAGAAATGCAATTTTCCATATTGCAATCCATATACATGTATATATTAAACTTCTGTAAAATACATTTGCATTCCATTAAGATAAGTTTCTTATAAAAATACATTTTGTTTAAAACATACATGTATTTTACAAAACGTATCAAGAAACCTAAATTTAAAGGTATTTTCAAATAGGCCTAATCTCATATTTGTAAACAACTTTGTAAAAATATTTTACGTATCAGAAATATATTTTAAATTTATCTTAAGGTATACTGAATTTTCATTTGGATGTGGGTATAGGCAACTACAAAACTTACTATCATGATGGTAAAAAATCTGAGGCAAATGGTTTGAAAGAGTGTCACTGTATTCTCTGACTAACCCTCACTAACAAATACCGCTTTTTGCATAATACTTGTAGTCAGGAGGTATTACACATACACAGTAGGTGCTTGCAATGTATTTTCTTTTTAACTAATAGCACAGTCACAATGGAATTTAATTTAGGAGAAATTTAAGATTCAAGGCCAGCAGACCTCCACGTTTTTGTTAAATATGATAGCTTTTTTTACCCATGTCAATGCATGGGCTGAAAATTCCTATAATCTTTACGTATTTATGCAGGAACTATAAAGCTGGTTAAGTCCTCATAATGTAGCCAGCCAACTTGTATTGACTCGCATTAGTGGATTTACTGTTTTATTATTACACTGATTCAATGGATCTGTGAATTTCGTAAATTGTTTGCCTTGTTTAAACTTGGCTCGCACATTTGATGATTTTTTTAATTTTTAAATTTGCATTACGACTAATCAAATTGTGCTAATCATGTACACACATGTATTTACAGTGTATAAGGATGGAAATTGATATGGTATATGATACGAGACAAAGTGTGCCACACGTCCATTAGTACCTTTATACATTGGGTAAACCTGGCAATCTGAGTCCTTCCAAATGAAGATATCTACACAATTAGCTGTGTTAGGCTGATGATGGCGTCATCATCAAAATTTGAATGAATGGCATCATAAAATTTCTGTTAATGACGTCATCAACAAAATTGTATTAATGACGCCATCAAAAAATTATTAATGACGTCATCATCATTTTTTAAAACCGTCATCAGAATTTTGTTAATGACGTCATTATCAGAATTTTATTAATCATATCAAATTTTAATGAATGACGCCGTCAGCATTTTTTAATGACTGATGTCTTCAGAATTTAAATGAATGACGTCATCATAGTAAATCATGACGTCATTTCGTCACTAATGGACGTACTAATTCTCGTGCTAATAATGGACGTGGTCTTAGCTATTCGAAACTCCAAAACTACTGTAACCCCTAAAGTCGGAGGAAAACGTAGTTCCACGACGAAATAATTATTATTGCAGGTATGCATAATTTGTGACAGTAATTTCAAATTAAGGAAGAACTACAGCTTCTGGATTTATTTTCCCTCACACTAATTATATTTATAAAATATTAAGACACCGTTAAAAAGTCAACTAGAATATAAGTCCAAATTTTACCCAATTCCATGTCGCTTAATGTACATAGCGAATGACATCTCAATATGGTCGGATACGATTGTACCATGTTCAGTTTTTGAACATGTAACAATTATTTCTAGATCAGTGAGAAAAGATTATAATATAACAAATGCAGATTTCGTCATCATGCATACATTATCACGAGACTTTTATTTATTCCATTGGCGAAAATTACCAGGAAGCACGTTCTCTGTTGGTTCGATGAACAGATCACGTGATACAGGCGCTTACTTAGCTCTGCATAAGGAACATAATTTTTTTACTGTTTTTAGCATGGCTGTGCAGTATAGTTGCACGGAATGCACCACAGATGGCGCTGAATTTCCATCATATCGTACTCATTGGTGGCACTGCGAGCAGCGTCGCGTTGGTGGTCTAATTTGTAATCGCTGCCTCCACTCTCGAGTATTTCTCGTAGATAAAACCCATTGTCATACTACTAAAACTAGATGGTAAATGTACAGAATACTCGACTTTTGCCCGACCTCTTGAAAACCCGCATTCAGCTGGCGTTAAAACAGTGCCAGATAAGAATTTTCAAAGATAAGAATTTATGATTCACAGTGCTGTCTGTAGGCGCCCCTTCTATTAAAAAACCTCCTGAAGATAAATGTTATCTATTTATTGAAGCTTCGATTGTTTTACTAGAACGATAACATAAATGTAATTTCTCATGATTATCAGCGTCGCTCAACTAAATACTAGCTTCGTATAGTATGTCCTGGATGTAGTTTTGCACTGAACCAAACTGCAAAATTGTATATGCAATAAATAATAAAAGGTAGTGTCTTGAGATACATAAATATATATACATGTAGTTTACCTGCATCATCCGATGTATCCCAATCGGACGCAGACTCCGTACCCAGAGTCTGGGTTAGGGGGTTAGGTACGGAGTTCGGATGTATCAAAATGCAAAGTGCGCATGCGCAGCCGTCGATTAGCATACCAACTGATGGCACAATTAGTTATGTCCACACTGGAGGAAACAGAGGAGCTTTTTTATGCTAATTGTGGTCAGTTGTTTCTGAAAACAAACTTTTTTAAACATACGGGAACATTCTATCCTCACCAGACTTGCAATTTATAGGAACTCCAACTTCTAAACAGTAAATGCACAACTGAGTGGAACAAGCAACAAGCTGTATAAACCGTATGAACAGTGACAATACAGTGTATACGTTTCATACACATCATGCATAGAACTCTTGCATGTGCTGGTTTGCACATACAGCCATTGTGATACACAACATAAAAATGCATTTGAATGCAGTATCTCACAGAAAAAGAAATGTTTCCTCGTGTTGCTAAACTTCCTTTGATTTTTACCGCTTTATTGGAAACAGGAAACTTAGGGAAGCTTTTGTTTCTGTTGCCATAAACAATGTGGATACCGGGCTTAAGGAATTTTCAGCAACACTCAGGAACATATATAGGAAGAAGTTGTGGGAATATAGAGCGTGCACAAGGGGGCGGGGAAGATTCCGTCCCCAAAAGCAAAAACTTGTTAGATGCTTTGGAAAGCGCCACATTTCCACCAGGCAGCGATCTTTGAACTAATTTTCATTTCTTCGAAAAAAGTTTCTTTCCTTTGGTTTGAATTGCCTATAAACCAAGTTGCACCTCTGAGTAGGGCACTACTTTTAATATTAACAAAGTAGTCGTTATGCACTTAAATGGAAATGGTGTTGTCAAATATTTTGTCTGGCAAGTGCAATATACATGTATATTAAAGTTGATAACGCTTTACATTTGAAATTGCCAACTTTATATAATATAACAAATTAATATAACTACGTAATTACACGTATATTTTGAGTGGAAACCTTAGAGAAAATATACAAAAATAAACTGAGGACTAATTGAGGTAACTTGTTAAAGGTTTTATGGCTGTGGGATAATTTAACTTCATTAAAAGATAATAAATACCCAGAGATACATTTAAAACATATTTCTGATATGCAAAATATATACTGTATACAAAGTAAAAGCATTTAAAAAAAAGCATTATACAGTTGTATAGCAATGCAATATGGGAAAATGCATTTTCATAAATATTATCAAAAATGTATTTGCGAATATGGTTCAATCGTGCGATAAAACCGCATCACAAATACATATTTTGAAAAATATATTTCAAAATGTATGTTTTGTTAGAATGCATATCTCCCTCAAGATAACGCACAATGCGGTTTTTTTTAAAATTAAAATGGTTTTAAAATATGATTTTAAATAAATCTTTTATGTATTTTCTAAATTATAACTCATGTTATCAAAATATATTTAAAAATACATATAAACGATATTTGGAAACAACTTGGATGTTCCAATCCTCCAATCCATACATATTTTGAATGACTTGTAAATGTATTTTAATGCAAAAAAATTTATTTCTCCGAAATGCCATTTCAGCAAGAAACATTTTTATTACAGAAAATGCATTTCTGCGAATATATAAAGCTTCTCTTCCGATGTGGATATGCGGTATGATGTTAAACGGTGTGTTTAATAACATGACATATGGATGCTTTATTCTATCTACCCTGGTGAAATCGAGCATTCGTTTAGAGGCCCGTTGTAATTTACTAAGTTCTTGATTCCCAGATCGGTCCAGTGTAGGCCGGTGCGATTTCACTTCCTCCGTAATCATGTAATTCAAACATCATTCGTCAAATACTTTCCTCATTGTTTTTTCTGGGATAAGTAAGCCTAGCAAGCAACGAAACCCCATCGTCGAAATCGGCAACTTGAGTTTTTTGGGTCAGATAAGCAGGATTGGCTCATGCATACACATACAAACTCATTCAGAAGCTTAACGGTAGAGCTGACGTATACTTGTATGCTCCGGGGCTGACTTGTAGCAACTTTTCGGGTGTGAAATTGGAGTTTGGGAAGTTTCGACCACAATTCAGTTGCAGGCGGCTTGGCTCGGATCTTTAATTATTTTCTTTCGCATTTTCTAGTAAGTTTTCCGTAATTTATTTAGTTCATGGACGAAATTTTAAGTATAATAATCAATTGTGATGTCATCCGTTAATGACACCCATGGAGGGTGTGAGGTGTACCGCATGAGTAGGAAAATATTTCGACGAAGCTAATGAAATTTAAAATTACCAGCACATCATGCATGTACATGTACCTGTAATATCACAGGTTACCTGTTATACAGTATTAACATATGTTAATAACTTGGACAATACTTCGTTATATTAGTAGTATTTTTTATTGAACAACATTTTTGCCCTAGCATAGAAACGTGGATTTATTAGCTATAGCTATAATGATCTGAAATGGTACCACATGTGTAATTGCATGTGGTGTATACATTGTAATTATTCCTATTTATTTATTTGTTGACGTCGAACCACGTCTATCCTTTTGTTTTTTGGTTAAGAATTTGGTTTACATGCTGAGGGTGACGTCATCCATTAAATTCTCACGATTATGACGTCATAGTGCCATCCTATTAAATTCTCATGCTGACGTTACTCACTAAAATTCTACTGATGACGGCATCTATAAAAAATTCTGCCAGTGACGTCATTCATTAAAATTGCGATGATGCAATTGTGATGATGACGTCGTTCATTAAAACATTGATGGATACACCTTTCATTAAAAAGTGATGATGACGCCATTCATTAAAATAGTGATGATGACGCCATTAATTAAAATAGTGATGATGACGCCAGTCATTAAAATTATAGTGATGATATCATTAATTCATTTTCATTCATTACAATTCTGACGATGATGGCATTCATTGAAATTGTGATGATGACTAAGTCATTCATTGAAATTGTGATGGTGATTAGATACATTAAAATTCGTTATTCGTTAAAATTTTGATGATGACGTTATTCGTTAAACTTGCGATGATGACGTTATTCGTTAAAATTGTGATGACGTTATTCGTTAAAATTGTGATGATGACGTTATTCGTTAAAATAGTGTTGATGAAGTTATTCGTTAAAATTATAGAGATGCTATCATTAATTCCTTTTCATTCATTACAATTCTGACGATGATGACATTCATTGAAATTGTGATGGTGATTGGTGATTAGATACATTGAAATTCTGATGATGACGTTATTCGTTAAAATTGTGATGATGACGTTATTCGTTAAAATTGTGATGACGTTATTTGTTAAAATTGTGATGATGACGTTTTCGTAAAAATGCGTTGATGATTTCATTCATTAGAATTGTGATTATGATTTCACTCATGAAATTTATGATTATGACGTCATCATCAGCATTTTAATGAATGGCATCATCATCATCATTTTTTTAGTAAAAGAAAAATTGACAGATTTCTAAATCTTGGAAGAAAAGCTGCTTCAACGTTGGGGTAAAAAAATATTCAGGACTAGGTAATATTTATCTAAAGGGGTATTTTCTCAGTATTCATTATTACAGGTATAAACAGTCTTGCACCGCCTTAACGAAAGACGTGTCACCTATTTTGGAGTTCACGTGTTATAAATATATGTAGAAACAACTCGTATAACAATGATGTATTCGATGAAAAATACGTGTCAAAGCATGTAGGTCAAAGTAGAGGGGTTGGCCGGCGTTAAGAAGGTTAGCCAATCGGCGCAAAATCATATGTAACCGCGTGCCAACGCCGGTATTAATTTTTTTTAATCCAGTAATTCGCATTATCGTATTAATATTTGCTTTTTGTTTTACTAACATTGAAATCCTATGAAACAATGGAAAACGAGATTTTTCTTCAAAACATGAAGGAAATACAATTCAAAAACCTCAAGGTCAAACATAAAGCTATGTCCACAATGGAGAAAACATAGAGGAACTTTTCGTTGCTAATTGTTGCCAGTTGTTTCTGGAAATAAATTTATGTAAACAGACTGAAACATTTCCTCCATACCAGATCGACATGCAACTTACAGGATCGGCCTTCTCCAGTTTGCTCGTTTCGAGACAGTAAACACGAAACTGAGTGAAACAAGCCACAAGTTGTGTAGATCAGGTGATGCACTTCATGCATGAAACTCTTAATGTGCAGGTTTGCACATGAAATTTCTCACCGAAACAGAAATGTTTCCTCGTGTTGCTAAACTCCCTTTGATCTTTACCACTTTATATGGAAACGGGAAACTTAAGGTAGGCGCACACCTACCCGCACGTGACGCATCGGATCTCCGCAAATGCGGAGAGGTTCTCGAACACCGAACAAAATGCGGATGTATAAATGCTGGTCATACACGAGGCAAATTATCTCTGGAAACATAACACGTTCAAAAAGTTCTGTTTTTTAGAATGTGAATTCTAATGTGAAAAACTAAAATGCTCAGAAATATGCGCTTGACTTTTCGGACACACCTAAAATTGGTAAGTTTCCAGATATAATTTGCCTCGTGTATGACCAGCTTAACGTCTATATGTCTCCACAGTCTAGCACGTGCATTTTTTTCCGAATCTAATTGGCCGAGACTGAAATGCCGAACCTAGTGTGCGCTACCATGAAAAAAATCCGATGCCCCCTTCCGTGCGGTTAGGTGTGCGCCTATATCTTTAGGTGAACCTTTGTTTCTATTGCGATTAACAATATGAAACTTCCGGAAACACTCCGGAACAAGTTGAAGAATCAAGCAACAGAAACAGAAAGTTCCTCTATGTTTCCTCTTTGCAATGTCAACGTACCATTTCTTTCTTCAATTTCTTAAATGCTTGTATTTTTTTTTCTTTAGTTAAAAAAAAATTGTTTAATCCAAAAAATTCAGTGTATCAAATAACCTATATATATATAGGTCAAATATTTTTATAAAAACGTAATGTAGTGATTACTGTATAACTATACAGTACATTACGTTTTTTACGTTTACAGATGGTCTGCCATTTGATCTAGGTTATTTGATACACTGAATTTTTTGGATTAAACAACATTTTTTGATGTGTTTATTTGATTGTTTTTATGACAATAATGGCACAACAACTGGCAACCAATTGTCAACAGAAAGTTCTTCAGTGTTCCCTCCATTGTGGACGTACATGTAGGTGGATTAAACACAAGATAAACTTTATTGTTAATTGCTGCCATTTTATACCTGAATTGTTTCACATCATTTGTTTACATGAATTGTTTTACATAAATTGGTTCCCTCAGTGTTTACATACGTTTGTTTCCAGAAACTGTCAGCAATTGCCAACTGTATTCTATTGATAGGATACACGAGCAACCTGCACAAAAGCAGCGTTTGCCATTTGTTGTAGTTTCATTCATTTAGCAAATTGCCTGCACATGTCTACTGTCCATACATATACAGTATGTGCTCATTATCTCCCAAGAGCGGCGCTGTCTGTTTGCTAGTCCATAAATTATGATCTAAAGGCGCCATAATTTGAAAGCTTGCTTCATGAATTTGTGACATTTTTCTGAATAAGATCCGAGACCTTTTCTCGAAAAGGTTTTAAAGGTCTTAACAAAAAAGCTTTGTTGTTGGAAATGCTTTATATTCTTGGTTGGAGCTAATTGTTTGTCGTAAAATGTAGATGACGCCATCAAGCCCAACTTTATGTTCACACATATGGGGTCTGCAATATTCGGTGTGTATTCAGCATTTCTACAGGCCTGAAAAACCTGGAAATGTCAAGGAAATTAGCAAGGCATAGAATACTCCGGCAAAAGTGAATAATATTAAAAAGTTGAAAAGTCAAGGAAATTCAACTCGTACCATTGGTAAGTTCGCGACCAGTCTGTAATTCGTAAAAAAAAGCCTGCCATTCCACTGAAATTTCTGGCTAAATCAAATTTATTAATGTACATACAATCTTTTGAAATACAAAAATATAATTTAAAATAAACCAATTTCAAACATGCTCGACATTCCAATGATATGTTGAATTACCAACTTATTCACTTTTCCCTGACTATTTTCTTTAACATACAAGTAAGTAGCTAGTTATCAGTTAGCACATAAGTCAGGAGATGGTAGAAATCAATAAGGAAATTCTGAATTTAAAAAAACTAATCTAAATTTTCTGTATAACAGTAAACATATGAATTTTTTTCTGCGGACCCCTGCGAAATAAGAAATCGTATCTCTTCAAACTATAATAAATAATTTAACACATCCTTCACATCATCTCTCTGAGTCAGCTATGGGATAGGGGCCATCCAGAAATGATGTCACGCGATTTTTTAAGTTTTTCAGACCCCCACCTTCAAAATAATGATGTCACGATTTTTTCGATCAGCAGTTAGTACACCACTAAAATAATAAGCTTATATGTAAAACGAAAATTTAATGTGCTGAAACATATATGAACACTT
>JAQGAO010005578.1:0-13404 GCA_034697705.1 Ommatoiulus sabulosus
CATCTTCAATAATACTTTTAAATATACCCCAGTTACAATTAACACTCCTTTGAGAAATATCTTCCATTTGTATGGACCTTACTAAGCTTAGGCTGAAGCATAAACTTAGGAAGTTATTTAACAGTAATAGCACTCCTGACAACCAGAAGGCTTATAGAGCTCAGTGCAACAAAGTGACTGCCACCCTGAGGCAACATTAAGATGATTATTGCAATGCTATCATAGGTGACCTAAAACATAAGAAGAAGAAATTCTTTAGTTACATAAAGCATAAGCACCGCAAACATGAGTCAGTCCTTCTTCAAAGTGGGACGAATGTTGCCTCTAACCCTACTGAGATAGCCGGAATGTTACGCAGCACATTTTCCAGCGTGTTTAAGATCAACGACAATGCTACTATAGTTATACGGTCCTTGAGAGTACAACAGTGTCCCCCCAGAAGATATACACAAGCTGTTGGGTGCTCTAAATGGGAGTAAGACTGGTGGACCTAATGTGCTTTCTCCATTCTTCTTCCAGAAATTGCACTGGCTCTGTTGCACCCTATTGCAGCCATCATTGAGAGATCGATTAATAAAGACATGCTTCCAGATGATTCGTAGCAAGCCAACATCGCACCTATATCCATGAAGGAAAGTAAAGTGGATCCACAGAATTAATGCTCTGTCAGTTTGACCTGCATTGTGGCCAAAATTTGTGAGAAAGTCCATCGCAACAGGCTTATCACCATTCTCAATGACCTTGGCTTCAACGACCCTTCTCAGCCTGGATTGGTTGGGGGCCGCTTATGCTCCACTAACCTTCTGTCTGCTAGGCAAGATTGGACTCGAAGTCTTGATGTAGGCAAACCGGTTGATGTCATCTTTTTCGACTTTTCGCATGCCTTTGACATGGAATCACAGGCTATTAGATCACAGCCTTCCTATCAGATCACACTTAACATGTTGTTGTTGATGGCTGTGCATCATAGTGGGCGAGGGTAACCTCAGGTGTTCCTCAAGGGTCTTGCTTGGGGCATCTCATGTTCTCATTATACAGGGTGTCCAGTTATACAGGTGTAGATGGGTGTGTAGAGGGTTCAAAAGAAACTCATTTGAGATAGGGAACCTATGGGTGCAGACTTCAAATAACAAAGATAATGGCGATTTACTGTGTAATTGTACCACTGCAAAAGTTTATTTAATTCACAATTGAAATGCTGCAAACCTGCACTCAACGTGCACAAAAACGAATTACAATTACATTCACAGAACAGAAACAACAATGATAATACGTTTATCAATGCGGGTCACCCAGGATCCTCGCATGTTCACAAACATCTCGGAGCATTGCCTTATTTGCACACCAGCCATGACAACGCGAGCAATGAGGTAAGGTTCGTTGTCAACTGGGCTTTCGTAAATCATTTGTTCCATTTGACCCTCTACACACCCATCTACACCTGTACAGTGCGGAACTAGGCACCCTGTATATTTCAGATGCACACAGTGGGATGGAGTCAACTGTGCTTAAATTAGCAGATGATATAAAAATGTATCGCGCAGTGCTGGATGATGCTGACAGTGCCACATTACAAAGGGATATCTATAAGCTCAGTGCATGAAATGCAGAGTGGCTTATGGTGCTAAATGCTCAAAATGTAAAGTCGTGCATCTAGATAGATAAAAAAGGCACAGCTATTTGTTGGATAATAACCTCACGCATGAGGTCACAGAGCGATACTTGGGTGTTCCAGTGAGTAGCAATCTAGGTGTCACTGACCAGTGTAAAATTGCTGCATCATTGGGGAAGTGGTGTGTGGCCTTTTTTATGAGGAACGTACCCAAACTTGCCTCAGACAACTTTAAGAAACTGTACGCTACATTTTTTCGTCTTGGTTTGGCGTTTGCTAGCTCGGCCTGAAACCCATGGCTACAGAGGGACAAGCTACGATTAGAAAGTGTACAACAGTTGGCCTGGAGGCATCTAACAAGATTGGTTCGGCTTCCTTATGAAGATAGGTTGAAGCGCTTGAAGCTGACATCCTTGCTTGACCGGAGAACCCGTGGAATGGTCATTTATGCATTTAAAATTATAAAAGGGCATCTCGTACACTGCCATAACTGCTTTGGTTTTAGGAAAGGTGTCATGCCAGGACACAATTCCCTTTTCAAGCCAGGAGCTCGTATTGACCTAAAGAAATATTTCTTTAGTCACAATGTAGTTGATACCTGGATCCGCTTAACAGATAGTGTTCGCAAATTGTGACAGTGTAAATACATTTAAAAACAGGACAAAATCATGTTTCCTGTCTAATGTACTGACGGCAGCAAGCTATTATAGCTTTTGCTTGGACTGTAATATTAATAATAATAATTACTAACCATATATAGTTTCATTGATTACAGCAAAATCTAAGATATTTCCAAAAAGTCTTTTAGACAAAACTTATTGTGTTTTAAGTGCAGATTCATAATCTACAAAAAATGGAGGTCTCCATTTAAAATTACAAAAAAAACCCTCAGATCTTCTTCCATAGTGAACTTTGAAGCTCTTTCATTCTTTCCTAATTTAAAAGGCAAGTTGATATTATTAATCTTGTATTCTGATAACTTTTACGATTTACTGTTTATTTTACAAAGATACAGTGGAACCCGGATAAGTAGAAACCCTATAAGTCAAAAAACCTGATAAATGCAAGTCATTTCAAAGCACCGAACTTTTTGAATAGTGTTGAATTCTTGATGCAGAGTTAGTTTTAAAAGCAAACTATTTTTAATGGCTAATTATTTAGTAACTACAGCAAACAGCAAACCATATGGATCAGCAACAAACGAAAATCAAGCAAACATGCACGCCATGTTGTCTGTAGGCTTAACACAAAAAAGAAAAACATAAGCGCCCTGAAAGACACTTCAAACATTGCACCCTGAAAGCACATAAGCTAAGGCGCTTCATGCAACTGACATGTGGTGGCGCTATACACCAACAAATAGGTTTTCTATGTTATATAAAACATAATAAGTGAAAACCTTCTAAATGCAAAAACCAGCAATGTGGCAAATATTGGCAAGCACCATGTGCAGCTTTTGTGTGCATTTAAGACCGGATCAGTGGTAAACATGCCTTGCAGTATACAGGGTGTTTCAGCGCTATGTTGCCAAACGTTGTGGGCATGTAGAATGTGCCCATACAAGCCATATATGTTAATGTATTTATAGGCAGAAATGCCACGTTAGGGTGCTGGAGGCTGTACTAGCTAATCTCACGATGGCGATTGCATGCCGCATATGTTCATGTTTCATTTCAGACTGACTGCATGGAGCGATATACCTTTGCTGAGCTTGTAGATATGTATCTTTTGTACAGAGGAGCACGTGGGAATGCAAGGTAAGCTTCGAGAATGTACCAGGAGAGGTATCCTGCATGGAGACACCCATGTCGTGCCACGTTTGTTGCAATTGACTGGCGCCTGCGAGAACGTGGAATGCTTCAAAACAGGAGAGATGATGGTGTTTTGAGAATTGCACCAACCCCTGCGTTTGAGGGAGATGTTCTGGAATTGGTGGCCAACCATCTGTCAACCAGTACACGTGCCATTGCACAAACTATGGGTGCCAACCACTCAACAGTTTGGCGGGTCCTGAACGAGCAATTGCTACATTACTACCACGAACAGAGGGTTCAAGCTATAGGTCCAACCGACATTCCCCTACATGTGCAGTACTGCCAGTGGTACATGGACCGCAGTCATCATGATCCTCATTTTAGCATGGCCTCTTGAACAGTCACAACAGTCACATATGGGATGATGCAAACCCACATGCCATGCATATCAAGGGACATCAGGAGCGGTTCTCTGTCAATGCGTGGTCTGGCATTGTTGGTGACCGGCTGATTGGTCCTTACATGTTGCCACTGCGCCTGAATGGTCACAGTTATCACCAGTTCCTGCAGCATGTGCTCCCTGAGCTCTTGGAGGGTGTTTCACTCATCGTGCGGCAGAGAATGTGGTTTATGCACGACGCCACACCTGCTTATTTTGCACATGCGGTGTGGGCATGGCTAAATGATACATTCCCCGGCCGCTGGGTTTGCAGAGAAGGTCCCGAGCCATGGCCGCCACGGTCTCCTAATTTGACACCATTGGACTTCTTCTTGTGGGGCCATGTCTATGAAACACCTGTAGAGACTGTGGAGGACTTAATCGCCCGGATATCAGTTGCCTGCAAATTTGTGCAGCAAACACCTGGCATTTTTGGTAAGGTTAGGCAGAACATTATCCGTCGTTGCACCGCATGCAATGACGCTGGTATCCGTCACTTTGATCAGCTGTTATGAATATCTGTGCTCTTGTTTCAATAAACAGAATAAACATCAGAAATGGCTTTTACTTGCTTATCACAAATCAAAACACATCGGGCCCAAAATGGGACTGCATTGATCTTTGGTGGCCTCCAGCACCCTAACCAGGCATTTCCGCATGGCTTGTATGGACCCATTCTACATGCCCACAATGTTTGGCAACATAGCGCTAAAATACCCTGCATAACATATATAATTTTAAATTTATTTATGTTTATATATATTTATTTAAAACTAGCCCATCATTATGACTTTGAAGACGTTAAAACAGAATGCATCCCTTATCACATTTACCATATCCGCACTTCCAACAAATTTCTGCAACACAAGTTTTAAGATTTCCCCATAGACATAAACCTTATTTAAATTTTGCACGCCATGCACGTTTAACACGTCTGTATTTCCAGTTTAGCGTGGTGCATGCGCAGTATAACTCGTAAAACTCCTCAATTGCTTTCTGCTGCCATGGGTCAACGAAATAACAACTACTTGACTACAAAATAAAGTCAAAAGCAATAAAATCATGCACTTACTTATGGTAGCCAATGTGGCAACTTGGCAAAGGCGATTAACGCTCGTCAATACGCGAATATATTGTAACCAACTAAATCATCAATGAATGGGATTGAAGAGGTGAAATTATGAAAATTTAAAAAAACAGTTTTTGATGATAATGAACAATAATTTGAGAAGGTCGTATAACGAAAATCTTTCGAAATATTTTTCGTTTTTAACCATAGTCTAGATGTGTACCTAACGTTACGTATTGTAACACCTTTTAGGCTTATTTTATGCACGGTAATGTTTAAACAGATTTAATCAGGCGAGCAGATGGTATTGTTTTCCAATTGTGAGATTAAATTGTCACCATTCCTACCATCGCTATCGAAGGTGCTCTGGATTTGTTTTTTTAGTTTTGTCTGGCACCCTCGCCACATTTGGTCAAGACGTCATGTTCTTATTAAATACTGTAATGCTTGCCAAAGCGGCGGGCTAAGGAAGCAGGAGCCGAAACGTATCGAGCAAACAAAAATGAGTTTATTTATCGCTTGGAACAGCGAAATACAAAACAAAAGAGAAAGCCCGCGAACAGGCAACGATATAACAAAGCCGAACATTAACAGGGGCAGCGACCCTCAAATACTCACTCCAAATAGTCGCGTCGGCGACTATCTCGAAGACACAAAAAGAACAGGCACGCGCCACAATCCACAGCGCCCACAAAAACGATCCTGCTCGAACGAGCACAAAAGGGAGAGAGCGCACCCGCCGTGCTCGACCCCTGATTATATAAGCAACAGGGTAGGGGGCAAGTCGGGTTGAGTCAACCCAGCGCGAAGGCCATGACCTTGACACTCCCCCACCAAAACACTGCCAACTCCGGGGCAGTGCTTAAAACGAATGACGAAAACTTCCAGCAACAAAAAGTCTCCAACAAGCCGCGACAGTTCAATGCAGACATCACCAAATACCGGGAACGAAAAAGTCAACGATGACCTCAAAGACTAACGGCGACGGCGGCGGCGCCCCCCACGAAGCTGGGGGACCGGACTTACCCAAAACACAGTCCGAAAGCAACTGCTGAGCACTAACCCGCTGACGTTGGCGCTCCTCCCGATGACGTTGGGTCATGGTGCGGACACGACCACGATGGAGATCCCAATCACGGTCAGTATCATCAGAGTCAGGCGCACGCGGCGGCGGCGAAATAAGGCTCATAAACCCGGCCAAAATCATCACCTCTCATGAAGGGCGGGACGCGGGGTCCGCCAACTCACCCCAACAGAGCCAATGATCCAGTCCGAACAGCTCAGCCGCAGTCAGCCGACGAAATATGAAATTCTCCCGCCACATTTGCCATTTTCCCGGAGCACAACAGGGGCCCATATGATCCATGAACGCCCGTTGAGCGTCCTGGCGTTCATCCAAAACACGGCGCGACACGTAAAGTGACGGGTCTTATGGGTCCGGGACGCACAGTTCGGCAATCAGAGGCGGGACCACTGGGAGTAATGCAGACGGCTCTTCGATCTTCAGGAACTAGCCAGGATTCTCCGGATCATCAACGACCTCGAAGATCGACGGGCCCGACAGCTCTTCCCCAACAGGGTCGACATCCGGAGGGTGGACCACCCTAGGTGGAAAACCCGAAATGTCCACACGTAAGAGCTTTGGCAAACGGGGCATTTGCAACACCAGATTAATTCGTAAGGCACAACCAGCGCAGATCAGTGTCCCGCACAGGCTGCAGGAGACAGCCCCACGTCAACAACAGCAAAATGGGCAAACATACCTTGGCATAGACCTACTATACGAAAAGTCAACGCAGGAACCAAACGACGCGATAAAGCACAGACCAGCACCGGAAAACGCAATAACTTGGCGGAGTCCGTGCGGCAAATTATAGGTCAGCTAATTGGACCATTAACACGTTCAAGGGAGGACAGGGAAAGGAGCGAAGGTCGAGCGGAGCGAACATGCGAAAACCCGACTTTACCCCACGACGAATAGGGATTCGCAAGCGCGGGCAAACGCGATAAAACAGCCACAGGCGAAGGTCGCAAAAACATCTCAGATACGCGAGACAACCACGTGTGCTAATTATCGTGATCGCGTGCCATGAGTTTTGGGTCAAGCACCGACGCCCCCAGGGCACCAGCGCCTCCCAAATACCGACAAGAAACATAAGGCCGCCCCCGGCAACCCATTCAGGTACACTAGACACTAACAAATGCAGGACAAATCGTTCTGGACGAGGACCAATGACACATTTAGAACGAACGCACGCGGACCGGCGCCGGACCCACAAGTCCACCCAAGGGGACCCACCAAGAAGGGCCAGCCTTGCCCGGCGCCTCCTATACTTCATTAAGTTCTCCCATGAAACGTGGTGGTGAGCGGGGTACCCCGTCGAGTGTCCCGCACCACATATTTCAATTCCGAAAGCTGCTGGACGACCTGATATGGTCCGTGATACGGGGCTTTAAGCTTGCCCTCCCCCCACAAGCTGGGGCCAAGTCCCGGACAAGGACTCAATCATCCTTGGCGAACGCGGCATACCACATCTCCAAAAAATCTCAGATACGCAAGACAACCATGTGCGCCAATTATCGTGATCGCGCGCCATGGGTTTTGGGTCACGCACTGACGCCCCTAGGGCACCAGCGCCTCCCAAACACCGACGAGAAACATCAGGCCGCCCCGCGGCAACACATTCAGGTACACTAGACACTAACAAATGCGGGAGAAATCGTTCTGGACGAGGACCAACGACACATTTAAAACGAACGCACGTGCACGCGGACTGGTGCCGGACCCACGGGTCCACCCAAGGGGGCCCACCAAGAAGGGCCAGCCTCGCCCGGCGCCTCCTATCCTTCTTTAAGTTCTCCACATGAAACGTGGTGGTGAGCGGGGTACTCCGTCAAGTGTCCCGCACCACATAGTTCACTTCCGAAAGCTTCTGGACGACATGATATGGTCTTGTATATGGGGCTTTAAGCTTTCCCTCCGCCCCCACGAGCCAGGGCCAAGTCCCGGACAGGTACCCAATCATCCTTGGCGAACGTGGCATACCACCGTCAGCGGTAATAAATCGTACTTTGGCTGGCCTGCGCCATTGCTAAATTCGGGGCCGCCTGGACCCAATCTCAGGTCAGAGGGACTAGCAGATCCCCCAAGTCCAATGCGGGGATAAGGGTATGGATCAGCAACCGTGGATAAAAACCCAGCATCAGATATGCCAGAAAAAATCGGAGTGAAGCCAGGATGGTCGAGTTATACGCAGCGACCGCGGGGTCCAGCCAACACGGCCAATCCTTCGACGGGGCTTTAGAAAAAAACCATGGGCGTAGCTAACATTACCAGCATCGACTGGATCGTGCATTCGGCCAATCCCCCGCCTGTTGGTGGTAGGGGGTCGAACACTGATGCTGGATCCTGTTTTCCCAGACAAACGTTCGAAACGCATGGCTCGTCTTTGGGGTACCACTATCCGACACCAGTTGTTTAGGGACCCCAAATCGGCAAAACAACTTCCGGAAAATCCGAATTAGCGTTCCAGCGTTTTAAAACTTTGCTGGCGAAGCCACGCAGTAACGTGTCGCGAAATCGACCGCGACAATCACATAAGCGTAACCCAACCCGGCCTTTGGAAGAGGCCCAACGACATCGAAGGCCCACATTTCAACTGGCTCCTGGGCCGGAATCGGCTCCAGGAACCCGGCGGCTGGCAACATCGGGACCTTATTGTTCCTGCACTCGGGTCAAGAGTCAACGCACCGGGTCACCGCACGACGCCACCCCAGCCAGTAGTATGCTCTCGTCACCAAGGCAATCGTTTTCGAAGTGCCAAAATGCCCCGCTGCTGGGGCGTCATGGCATTTTAGGAGCACCTTTTCCGCAATTGAGACGGCACCACCACTAACAACTGTTGGGTTATTTGGGAATTAACTGTGTTGCGCTCTCTTTCTCGTTTGCCGTTTTCTCTTATCCGTTTATTGTGATTGTGATTTGTAATGCATTTCTTTATCTTTAGTGAAACTGAAAATGCACGTCTTTTTTTTGGAATTATGTCATTTATGTTACAAACATTAATTGATTTTATTCAACGTGTATGAACAGCTATTTTCGTTTAATTCAAAAGGGGTTGTCAGTTCGCCATAAAAGTGCGACTGACAACTGCAACTCTCCCCATAAAAGCATGAGATGTTGCATTTAACCATTTACAAGTTTGATGTAAGGTATTCTGCAACATTTTTATTAATGTGAATTGTTATACATCATCTGTAAATGTCGTTTGTAAAAAGTGCAAGTGTGCACGCATATTTACTTTCGTTTTCAAAGTTTTCAGTGCAGCCATGGTTACCAGAAATTGTTTGAAGGGACGGCTGGCGGCTAACAATCTGATGGACGACACATGACATTTTTGGCCTTCACTGCGAGCCTATTTTGCTGCGTCCATCCATAATTGATTTTTCCTGGATGAATCCTTTGGCACAAATGCTGTGCACAAATGCACAAATTGCACCAGGGTTTAGTTAACAATCCTCTTCCAAAGTTAACTCTCAGGATTGTAAGCCGTCAGCCGCCTTTGCCCATGCGCCATGAAGACTTTACCTTGAAATTTGAATTTAGGCGCCTTCTTTAGCTGAAGCGCCGTAGCTAGGTTTTTACATAAATTTGCTTGTTTGAATGCATTATGTGACGTCATAGAGAAGAGTAACAAAACTGTTCTGCTCCTCTATTGTCGGTCCCTTTAAATTTTTGCTCATCTTAGGAAGGTTTCACAATTTTTGCCGATAAGCGGCAAACATAAAATTTAACTCCATAACTTTAAGGAGCTGTGGGTAAGGATCCCAAGATTTCTTTGTAAAACAAACTTCCAATGTATTGTAAAGCTAAATCGTTCTTTTTTTTTAAATAAATTGTAACTAGACATCCGAGTTGGAATTATAATTATTTAAAAACAATTCGTCGAATATTTAAGTTTCTGAAAAGAAACGAAGTTTGCTGAGCTGAGCTGCCGATCTTTAAACCTAAGGAAACGTAAGGTAAAAGTTGAAAGTCGTTTATTCAAATTTCACTTAAGGAGGGAAATTAGATGGCCTTTGGCTTGGAATATTTCTATTCCATGCACACAGCACCAATTTAAACTTTGATGCTGATTTTCCACATGGATAATTCTGGATTGGAAAACTTCACCGGAGACATCTATTGAATCATCAAAAAACGCGTGTTGGTAAAAATTAAATTTAACTCCATAACTTTAAGGAGCTGTGGGTACTTTCGGTTATAAGTATATGGAACTTTGTAAGCCTCAATTTTAAAGGAAAATCCAGGACCGCTATATCGCTAGTCCAGTCGATTTTTGTTGTGGACTCAACAAATGGTAGCAGAGCGTGGTTCTCTGAGCCATTGAACCAAGGCCACAAGTCAGAGAAAGCTGCCTAAAGTAAGGATTTTGAGCTGAACATTCAAATTAGTATTTTAAGAGCAACTTGAATTTGGAAGTACAACTTTGAAAATCGTAATTTTTGTGTAATGAGCTGTGAGAGATCCAGTCATTACTGAATGTTTTAAATCGTTTCCCTCGAACAGACAGGAAGATACAAAGTTTTCTTCATTTCAAAAACGCATTGCTAAGATTGTTTCCAGGCAGTAAACCAATTGCGATAAAGTAAGAAGATAACACGCACTTTCGAATTATTTTACTCAAGCATCATGTCCGGGAAGAGCGAGATAGGAATTGACATCCCAAAGCTAACCAAGGCCGCCGTTAAAGGAGAAAGGCCTTTACCGATTTATTACTGACAATAAGTTACTCTTGCATATACAGCAACTGAAACTAAGAAGCAACAGTTTATCAGATTCAAAGACCAGCCTCATGCATCTTCAGATTTAGCCGTTTCTGCGGATATCAAAACGCTGATCTTGCAGTGTGAAACTGCAAAAGAGGTATGGGACAAGTTAAAGACAATTTATCAGCCATCAAGTGCCAAGAGAATGCAACAACTTCAAAGAAAATTCTTGCAACTTGCTATCCTCCCAAATGAAGACATAGCTGTCATCATTTGCAGAGTCGATCAGACTGTGACGAAATTCCGGAATGCTGGGGTGGAATTCCTGGACTATCAACAAGCTTTTCAATACCCGGAGTACTAACCTGATATGTATGACACTGTTTGCGCCCAATTAAGGATGCTGACCAAGGAGGAGCTGACTCCAAAACGTTGTGCTGAAGTCCTCATAAGTGAGCACGAACGTCTGGTGGGAAAAGCAACGGAAAGCACCCTGAAACAGGAGCTCTCTCCACGTTCAAGCCGAACGGCGCTGCCCCTGCTGCCAAACCTGGGCCTGGATCCAACAAGGTAATCACCTGTTACAGATGCCAGAAGACAGGACATATGGCAAAGGAATGCAGAGCAGCTGTCCCCACCACTGCCACAAATGCGAACAGTTCTACACAACGTAAACCCAAAACGAAAAGTAACAATAGGAGAAGAAAGAAGAAAGCAGCTCATGTAGTGCAATCTACTCCGAACGCCACTAACAAGGTCGACAATGCAGCCGCATCCACATCTGCAGGCGCGTTCATAACCTGGTCGTTCGTGTCTGGAGACACTCCTATTGGTGGTCAATTGCATCCGAGGGAATCTATATGGTACCTCAATACAGCGGCAACCGATCACATCTGTAATGATGGGCCTCTCAGGATGGGAGAGGGTGCAACTACAACAGAAGGACGTGGCAGCCTTCAGATGAAAGTATTTTTCGAAGGTAAAACCAAGTTGCTAACAGTGAACAATGTACTTTACGCTCCACGGTTTAGCCCGAATTTACTTAGCTTGGGAAACATAGATGAACTGATGTTCATAATTCACATCGAGAGCGGTTGGCTCACCATCTCGAAGAGAAACGACCCCGACCCTCTAGTCGCAGCAAAGCGGGAAGGAAGGATGCACCGATTGATGGAAAAGATGCTGGCTGACCCATCCAATACAAGTGAGTTTGAAGCAGCGAATCTGCGTTCCTTACTGACTGGACCATTTACCACCACCCCAACCAATGGAGAATTGGACAAGAAGGAAACTACTCTATGGCATCGTTGATTTGGACATCTGAATGTACAGAACATAGTGAACATGGCCAAAAATGCGAGCGTTGCAGGTTTAGAGAATTCCAAGCTGACAAAAGATTTTGTAAGCGGATCCTGCTGTGAGACAAAACTTACCAAGTCCAGTTTCAGCGGCAGTATAGACTTCCTTACGAAATCACCAATGGAGTTACTGCACATGGACCTGTATGTCCTGCACAAGTACAGACAGTGGCTGGGAACAAGTACCTTTTTGTAATCGTGAATGACATATATACTCCCAATATTGCTTTGCGTTCCCTATTCCGGGAAAAGATGCGACCTTCCAGAAGTTTTAAGACTGTGATTTTTCAAGAAAATCAGTCGGGGAAAAAGATCCGAAGAGTCCACACAGATAACGGCATAGAATTTTGTTCCATCCATATTGAGAGCTTTCTTACATCCAAAAGGGAACGGCACGAGAAAACTTAAGTGTACTAACCCCAGATGAATGGGATTGCAGAATGCACTAACAGAACAATCATCGAAGGAACGAGGGCGATCTTGGCAGATAAGGGTTTGGCTAAGAACTTATGGGGAGAACTTGTTGTTACTGTGGTTTATTTGAAGAATCGTCTTGCAGTCAAGAAAATTGGTGACATGACCCCCCATGAAGCATTCTACGGAAAGGCGCCTTAAGTCCGGCATTTGAGAGCGCTTGGATCTGAGTGTTTCGTTCTAAAGACTCCTTTGCAGCGCAGTGGAAAACTAGATACCACCAGTTGGAGAGGTTGACCCGGCGCGAAGGCCACGACCTTTACAATACCAACAAAAATAATACTGTATTTCCATGGAGAGGTGATGTCATGTATCAAGATTTAATCTATGAATTTGGTCTTAATGATAATAGTCAAATAATAATACAAAAAGTGTTTGAATAACTTGAAAATGTGAAATTAAATTGTTTTCTAGAATTTCACGAAATTTGGAGATTTCAGGTTTCGAAAAAACTATTGGTGTACCATGATTCATTTCTCTCTTACCCTTTGCATTTCAGAAACGTATATATTTGCAAATTTTGGAGAAGAAAAAAATTCAATATTATTGGTACATTTTTATTTATTCGTAATTAATTGAAAAATCCTACGAATTTTAAACCTGACAGGAAATTTAAAAGACACGAGAGAATAGTGTGCATCTTCTATCATCAAGTGGTTGGCATTGAACTCGCAATTAGTCACCTTAAATTACCGCAACCAGAAAGTAACTAACGGAAATAATGACCCTCTACCTAGAAGAAACCCTCATAGGCTATCAAAACAGAATGTACATTTCTCCCAATAGCTGCGGAATCTTGCTTATAAAAGGTGGCCGCTTCAAAATTTTGACATATTTTTTTGTATGAAAAATGGGTAATTTAGTTAATGATGGGCCTCAACTATTTCGGACTTTGATTCTCTTCCATACTCTGAAAGCAACACTTACTC
>JAQGAO010005579.1:0-13404 GCA_034697705.1 Ommatoiulus sabulosus
TTATGACAAAAAAATTGATATGGATTAATGAGCAAGTTTTGGTCAGGGAATTTTGGATTTTAGTCATGGAAAAGTCATGGAAAAGTCAGGGAAATTGAAAATGAAAGTTGTGTGGCCACCCTGTACATGTACATGTACAGTATATGCTTTACGTACGTGTATATAGGAGTTAGGGCTACTCAGACAAAAGTATTGCGAATGGTTATTTTGGCAGTCGTGAAGTCACGTGTGCAAATGGAATACACTAATTGGTTTAAAACCAGCGATCTTGAGTTCACGACGATTCTACATAGGATTTTTTTTCCGCAGATAGGTTTAGGCAACATGAAAGTTTAAAAGAAAAGTAAGACTGCCAAACGTGTTACAGCTATATTTGTAAATTAGCTCTGGGTGCACCTATCATTTCTAGGGATAATCAAGATTTGGGCATTTCCAATTTCCAACGCGTTAATTTTAAATTAATTGAAAAACTTTTCTTTTATACTTTCATGTTGCCCAAACCTATCTTCGAAAAAAAAAACAGAGAATGGACCACTAAAGACACCCTCTTTTAACGAGAACACTTTTTTAAATGTTCTGCATGGAAAATAAATTTTGCCAAGTACATGTACGAACATTCATTATGCTTTGGACTAATGATAATGTTACACTGTTTGCGGGACTTATAAATCCAATTATCCCCACTACAAATGATGAATCAAGCAACGTTCTCTCATTTTTCTGGCTTACAAACTGCAATGTTTGCGAGGCCGTTAAAATGACCAAACAAAGGTTGCCAACTGGAGCGCTCCCTAGAGGTGCTTGAAGCATAAAGGAATAATAATAATAATCGACCAACCAGAGATAATTTAAGTGCATACATGCACCGCGTTAAACAAATTTTGTAGATTCGGTGCAATACATTTGGGATTAATGACTGAAGCCAACTTTAAAACAACGCTCCAACCGCTTTGGTCCATGAACAACAAGACATCGTTCTTGCGGAGGATTAAAACAGCGCTAATGCAATAAATGAGTTTATTAAAATTTGTAATCAATTCTGGCATTGTATAGAACACGTAAACAAGCATGACAGGTTCATCAACCGCGATTGTTCGCATTCTGCGTTAGGAAAAATATTTTGAAATTGTCGGGTTTCCTCTCCGGGTACAATTAATTATACAGGGTGTGCCATTCCGGCGGCACATACCATATTCAAACTTGAATGAAACAAGTATACATGTAGGCCTACTACTATTTTGTCATCCACCCTTTCTTCGAATTCACTTTCAGTAGTTCTCGCTCGTTCTAGCGTACACATGCAAATTAGGGACCGAGACTCTTGAAAGAGGCCCTCTAGCGGTTGCCAGGCGCTCACGCGGGTCATTAGTTTTAACAAGGAGGTTCACCTCTAGGCCTCTTTTTCTAAAAAGGCATGAGACCCCCTGAAAAACTCACTGGGAGTAGCACGTTTCCAAGAATTGGGTCTTAAAATGGACGACATATGGAGCAATTACAGTTGGAATGATGTAGAGGCAATCAATTGAAAGTGCAAGCGTTGGTAATAATATCGTTCTAATTACGGTCCCGCCACCCAAAAACTCCAGGATCCCCCATCTGCAAAGGAGCGGCGAAAAAGGCACCAGCCATCAAGGAGCACCTAATTGGCTTAAACATAACCCCGCCGTTCAGGTCATTTAGGGGAAAAGCAGTTACTCACCTGAACCACTCCGACTCTAATCCCAGAGGCTTTCATGACGTCCCATCACAATCTTGCATTTTCAAGACTTTCACTTTCCATGCCCAAAGTCTACAACCCTAACCTAATTCTAATTCTGCGTTTGAGCAGTTACAAATATGAGCAGAATCAGCATGAAGCTATTATGATTTCACGAATTATGCTCAGAAGGACCAAGAAGGGGTGCATTTCCGTGCCTCAAATTCATATATTGTCCCCATCAAATGATACTTGCAATGATGTCGTGGCAGTCGTGCACGTTCCGACTATACGACCAACTCCAGCAAATAAGGAAACATGTTTTTGAACGGCAAACTCATTACTCCGAACAAACAAATTGTTTTTTCCTCGTCGCATCCTCAACATTCGGCAGCTTCATGAAAAATTGATCGACTCAGAAAAAAAAATGAGGCTATTAAACTAGACGAGGTAAAATAGCATGACAAAGGCACAATTCCAAGCGAATGAATGGTATTGACATTAGATGTTGTATACGTATAGAAACCTTTTGCGTGCTCAAAAGTACTTCGGAGGAGCACCGGCTCAGCCAATGATGGGAATCTCACGCACACAATGTCAGTGTGACAACTTGACACGTCACGAAATATCCATAGTCGATGTTAGCATGGCTTACCAGAGTTTATTTACCCGATACAGATTAAGTAAAACGGGGGGAGGGTTGGATATACTGTATTGCTTATCCTCAACCAAAAAAACTATGTATGGTAGACCTTCAGGCGTTATAATTTCCAGAATGAACTCAGGCATTTAGTGCGAGTTGATGATCCAAACGAATGGAGGACTCTTTTGTATGGCATTTTACATGAAGCTATGTTAAAAATAGGTCCAACATTTCAGGACATTATACCAGTGATCCCATATGTACATATATCCATAGATGGCCTGCAATACTAAATTACAGTATTCTAAACACTGCACTGCAAAACAAAATCAAACATATGAGAACACCGAGACAGTCAGAAAGATATCCGAACAAGAAACGCCGCCATTCCAGTATATTCGACGAATTTAATTAGCAAAGTAGACATTGTCAATTATAAAAGGGGCTTCATCACACTTGTTTAACAAATATTTAAATGACGGCCACGTGTATGTAACGAGGCTCTCAGGTGGTTTCACCAAACATTTTTTCAGATGAGGTCATATATACTTTATTAGTTTATTTATGTTAGCTAAATCGAAATAAAAAAAAACGTCCAGACTGACGTCAATATATAGGTAAATAACGGGAAAAATGCAACTTCATTTTTAGCGTATATATACTCAATTGAAACTTTTTATTAGAAACGCTGCATGTGATCGCCTTTAAAACGCTCACATTTGCGCATACATTTATGGTTCACTTCCAAACAAATTCCACATTTCTTAGCACGCAACGGCCAACCCTCGTTTTCCACAGCGAGGATCGAAATATGAATATTTAATAAACGCACGTCCAATAAAAATCAATCCCGAATGCTCATCCAATCTCCAGAAGTTTTCAAAACCAATAGGAAAACACTGGTCATATATAAGGACGGAATCGTACATGTTGTATCGAATGTTACCGGCATGCATGCAGATATACTTCCTGCCGCCAGTTAAACAAATTTTATCTGTTTGCTGTAATTTCTGCTCGGAATCGATCGCTATTTGCAAAGATTATGTGAGCGTTTGAGCGAGAAGATATGAAATATATACAGAAATGAAAGCCTGGAAAATCAGAATAAAAGTTAAAAATAGTACGGCATCCCCGCAGCACGATTAGAAGGAAACCAACGAGTTTGCACAGATAGGCAAAATCGATACGTGCACTTTTTCAAAATCCACGTATACTGCGAGCATCCCATGTCAACTTAACGCATTGTTTTAATAAGGGTGCTGGAAATAAACAAAAAAAAATTCCAACGTACGAATCCTGTCAGCCTTGCAAGCACCTAGTGGTTGTTTTCGTCTGGCGTCGCCCGAGGCTTTTATTATGACTCTCGTTAAAATGGAAAAAAAAACCTGCAGAACAGACTCATGGGAGTGCTGAAGGAGGGTTACTTCTATATTTTGGAAACAGGCACGCACACAAATGACACTCCAAACACACCCACGCCGAAGAAAGCTGTCTTCTGAATCAATCTTTCAAATATGGCCGCCGCTGCGAGCGCCTCTAGCGGAGTGCGGGTGTGCAACTTTGTCGCCAAAAGTTGCAGTTAATATTAGAAAGACAAAGTTGCCACGTCCTGCCGACATAAATCTGAATCAGATGCATTGCCAGAAGTTGCCTGCATGGGCGCATTGCTGTTGCAAATGGCTCCAAATATAACGTCCAGATGTCGTGCAAAAGCGAAAAAACCACTCGTAAAAACGCTTTATTTCAAGGCGGCAGTAACAAAATGAGCATTTAAGAAACTGTAGTGTGCGGGCAGCTAGTGCAGCACCTGCTCATTAAATAAATTAGTCAATTTTGTCAATAATGTCATGGCAACTTCCAACTGTCATAAAACCCAAAGTACAAGAGCTATCTGCCGTTAAAAGGCGATAGTTTACAATACGAGCTCATAAACTACACTGCTTCTGTAAGCTACTGCCATAATCCTATTTTTTAATTGAATTTTGCCTTGAATGTCTGTATATGCAAATGAGTGCTGCCAGATTCTCCGTGGCAAAGACTAATTATATTATTGTATATACTGTATACTGAAGCGTGAGTCGAGTATATATGCTTTCACGAGTGCTCACCATTATACATGTGTACTGCACTTTGAGGTTCGGAGTGCTCCATATACATGTACATCCATGGAGAAGATTTGTACACTATAAATATATACAGTAGCAGTAACCATAAACTACGAAATATAGGTTTATTACACAAAAAAGAACACTAAATAAAGCTTTTCGTGACTTTATTTTGCTAAAAAAACTCGAACAGGAATTGAGAATCACTGATAATATCACTCGAACATTAACCAAAGTCTTAGTATACACGGGGTAAAGCATTACACCATGCAATTTGGAAGGATGAAAATTGGGTTGATTAAAAATTAAGCCATAAATGACATCGTCTATTAATAGGTTCTTGACAATCAATAGCGTCCATGGTTACCTCCCTCCCACCACGAGTAACGGTATCTTGGTTGCAAGTGCTATATTCTGCTATCTATAATTTGTTGATTGTTTTGAAGCTCAAGGTGGTTGTTACCTTGTCAGCATACAAGTTCGTACCAAATGAAGACATACACAAACCACATGCGCGTTGACAAAAAAAAAACACTGGATTGGTACATGATAGTTGCGCAACCCTTGAAATCCGGTTTTGGAATGTGTGGGGAAAATTGAATAATCTGAAATTGGAATGAAACGATGAGATTGGATTGTAACTTCGAATAAATTGGATTATGGCTTTTCAAAAAAGCTGTCGCTAAAACTGCATACTGCATTTTATATTTTGCGTGAAAGAAGGCTTCGATCCAAAATATTCTTGGTGCAGAGCAACGTTTGGTTTCCTGAGTTTTTATCATCTTTAAAAACAATGATTACATGTATGGTCATCGTGACAACTATTGTATTCAACACGCGCTATCCAAGGACGGCTACGAGTTCAAAGAAGATCACTGATCACACATCATGCTTTCAAATGATTAGCTACAAACTACAAAGGGTCAAGAACTATAGACCTATACCAGTTCAGAGCAAACGCTCAAAGGAAAACCGAGGCCAGGTATGCGCACCTGGCCAGGGTAGGTAAAAACCTTGGACATAGTAAAATCCAAGAGTAAGCCTACGCAGGATTTTTGTTCGCTTTTCAAAACTGGTGAGGGTTGTGTCCTTTGCTAGTCAATCCGGCTATTCAACTGTTGTGTCCAGAGTGGGGCGACGGTGAAGAAAAAAAAAACGGAGCATGTCCTCAGTAGCCCAATTCTCTTTTTTCAGTTCTGTACATTTACAATACGGCACATCTTTTGTGCAAAAAGGAAAATATAGTAAACGGCGAAAAAGTAGGGCAAGATGACAAGAAAAGGGATTACTTGCGCAGGTACAAACTGAATCAAGACTTCCTTGGAAGAGATCCGAAAAGCTGCCATTAACAAAGAACTAGCCTTTAGACGAGGATCGTAATTATCATTGCAAAACAAGTATACATGTACCATGTACGTAGTACAGAACGTGATCCAGAGTTCAATCTCGAGTCATGACTTCGTACCAAAGCTGATCTAGAGGGCTGGTTTTCAACATTAATAATTTTCGAGATCATGCGCAAGATTAAGTGCATCGAGGAGGCTTGAAACAAATATCGAATTTAAGCAGGCAAAGCCAAAATAAGTGTTTGGCACGAACACGAACATGAACAGTACTGTATTATTAAAGACCCACCATATTAAACAGGCATTTCTGCGCCATCTGGTGGCAAAAACTACCTTGGATGAAGCTGGATCATACAGAATAGACTTAAATCAGTACGAATCAACATACTGTTTACATGTACCGCATAAACTACAGTACGACACTCTGGAATGAAAGTTATAATGGTCTTTCAATGATCGCAGGATCCAGTGGCACAACTGCAGCAAGCACAATGCGAGTGATAAAATCATAACAGTTAATAAATGCAATTAATAGCATTTAGCTGACTCAAGGTCTAATTGGCACGTAATACCCAGGAGAGAAATTCGAACCAGAGAGAACTCATTGCGAGAATTTACCAAATACCTGTTAGCCGATAAAGCTGTTGTTGGACGAGTTAATGAAGCCATTTGGACTTCGTGGAAACGACTATGCGGTTCGTGTCGGTTTCATAATATGCTACCCCTACACGTGAAGGTAGGAAGCTCCAGAGCAGGGCTGAACGAGGAGGGTTCAAAAACATTTTAAAAATTTGGCTACTGGTATACGTAGCCCGCCGCGCTGGACATCGTCCCCAAAAAGAGCAGCTGCGATGGCGCTTCATCCAAAAAACCGGACCTCGTTTAACAAAGCAAAAAAGAAATATTCTGGGAAAAAAATTATATATATATACACAATCGTACGTAATTGTGATATCGTTGTAAAGAAACCCAGTACAATATACTGATGAAAAGGAGAAAACGGAAATTAAACTATTGAGTGCAGGTTTTCTCGCTTGGACTCGTCCATTAACCCTGCCCTTTTAAAAGCACGACCCTTCCTCGCCTCATTTGAACCCCCTTCCAGAGTTTTTCCAGGAATTGCCAGGGCCTGGTCCAGAACAGGGGCTGAGTGTGGACATGCACACAAAAAAATCAGGCCTAGCTATGACTTGCACCTGGTTAGACCAACATTAAATTTCCTCGAAATGACCTAAACACTGTACACCACTTTCCCTAGCATTTTCAGGTCCCCCTCCCCCCTGCAGCAATGAAAAGATGGGGTAAACAAGAAGAGCGTAAGGTGGGGTGCGTTGGAAGCTAGCACCGGTGGCCACGTAGCGCGGATGAATCCCGTACTGCTCCCACGGCTGACCAGCGGTCAGTGCACGGGGCCCGGACGTGATTTATGGATGGAACGCGGCGCCGCAGCGTAGAAAATTTTCAAAAGTAATCCACGCAACGGTGGGTTGCGCAAATTGATCTAAAAAAGAAGAGCATATCTTGCCACGCAGGCCTTTCATTATAGCCCATAAAACCTGTCCAACGGCCTGTACATTATAGTGTTTGCTGGACTATACGGTGTTTTTTTTTAAACCCCTGAAATTTCACGGGAAACGCAGAAGTATCCGAAAAAAAAAAAAAAAAAAAAAACTATGGGTCATTACAAGCTGGAGAAAAAGGAGCATTTAAACAACAATTTGCGAGCCCATAAAATCTGGGCTTCGCGTGAAGATGACGGCCAAAATGTACGAGCTGACCATTAGTTTTGGCGGTACCAGTTCAGCGAACTAGCCGAGAGAGCAGTAGGCTTTTTTTTAATGGTGATGAAGATTAGGTTTGAAATTGCAACTCGAAAAACGTCGAAAGCCGGTTGACCAAGCAGGGGGTAATATCAGATTGCCCGTCCCCGCATATTTAGGTGTCCAAAAAAGAAGCAACTGGTTGCGAATGGCAAGATGAGACGAGAAGCCTAATATCTGATTTATGAACAGGCCAAGACCGAGGGTGTGTGAACCTTCCGCGAGAGTTTCCTACTGAGTTTCAAATGGGAAAATTTGAAACTTGAAAAAAGATGCCACCCAGTGCATGTGGGATGTTGGGATGTGAGTACGGAGATTTTTTTTTTCAAAAAATAAAGTTAAAAATTGACCAACTGAAATAACCGTGTATGGGTTTTAAGTTCGAGTTCGTAGTGTGTAGGCCAAATGACTGAAATGAGACAATATGCACGGTAGGCTAGGCTTGATTTTTACTGCACGCTTGGACGAGAATTTAATGGTGCCTAGATAAGGAAAATACGAGAACTTCTAGGAAAGGCGTAAAAAAAGATACCCTAGCTGGCCCATAAAAACGCTAATTTTGCCAAAGCTCTTGGGGACGGATTAGGACGCTTCAGAAAATTGGCAGCACAAACATTCGGTAAAAAAAAATACTTGAAAGCTCTGTTCAGCACAGGTAAAGTAGATGTAATACGCGTTGTTCAATAATTTAAGCTTCTAATGCGTTTTAAACATGTTTGGATTGCGCAACAGCGAGCCTATGAAAGATCCAAATCCACACGGCCCCTCGAGATAGCATTCGTATGCCTTTCCTAACTTTGGCATTGTTTCACACCTCGGAATAGCGAGTCTTATTAGGCCAAAACTGCATTTAGAAAGCAAAATAGGCGTTACAGTGTTTATCCCAACAGAACAATTCCAAAATTAGAAAAAAATAGTTTTACAATACGCGTATATACATGTACACATGACCGTCCATGTCATACTTGTGATGACACATGTGATGTACACTGTACATTTACATTCATATGGATTAATCCAACCATCTTTATGTCCACAGCTGTTTTTAACTATAAACGCATTTTACATGCACGTTTTATTAAAAACTTTAAACTATATAACAGATGGCAATTTAAAAGTTGGCAAGGACCACATCGAAGCCCACGTCAATGAGTATACATGTACTGTAGATCAACACATTAATCAACAACAAATAGGAATTATCAATCAAGAATCTACCAAATCTAAAAATGAATTTGGTTAATTTCGTTTCAAGTTACGCGTGCAAATAATGCGTCATCAGTATTGACGCATAGCATGCACACCATCATTACTTTCGCAGCTGTATGGAATTAAACACACGTTTGCTAAACTAACTTTAAACAAGTGTTGAATCAAAAGTTGTGAAGAGCCACAGTCGAAACCCTTATCAGGGGACTTTTACAAAAACACATGCAGCGAAATCTAGGAATAATCAATCAAGAATATCCGCCATATCTAAAAAAAAATATTGCGTTTGAAGCTAGGCATATACATATACATGTTTAAGTACACTACTGGAGAAATTTTATTTGCAGCAATTAATTCATCCCGAGTGCACGCAGATTTGAATTTCAAAACGGTTGCCAATAGCGATCGCCCACGAGCTCTTTTAATACGGGGGGGTTGCATCCAGGCCTTGGCAAAAACCTTTAAGTTCATTTCGCCCACGTGCCAAATGAATCGTGCTCCAAGGCTATAGGGTTTCCTAGCCACGACGAATGACGTCATTCGGGCTCAGCCACGTTACATCATCCATCGTACGTGTCTTGTTCCATCTAAGAATTATGTCAACATTCATGGCCTGACCATGGATTAACTTCATCGTAATTTACAATCCTCAGCTGAAATATCGCTTCTTCCACGGTTAGGTCCGAATGATTTCCGCCTATACACCGTGGACATCCACAATCCGCGCGGCAACCAGAGTTGTTGAATTCCAACACCCATCCTCCTTTGTCGTTGGACGCCCGGACATGCATTTACGCACACAGCCCCTCAATCCTGCACTGGAATTGCACGCACGGTACAATGCTACGCGAGCAGTACAATTGCATAATGCCATTAAAATGCATCAGTGTAATTACATAGGCTTAAAGCGCGCGTTTATCTCCGAGGTGCTAAATCAGTAACACGTACCCAGTGCATGCGGCATAACAGCGTCGAGAATTCGTATAGGAACAAATGAAATGGCAGCCAGCCAGTAAAACATGTACGAGTAGGCAAATGGCTGGTCCATGAAGGACAATAGGTCATCAATTTATTGATTTTTTAAAACAAAATGGGGCTCGCTATATAGAGTTGAAGCCTGCGGGACAGAACATGGCGTGCATCATCACGGACAATGTCCAAGTGTATATAAGTAAAGGAAGGGAAAGGGGGCCACATTTTAAACGTTATATCCGTGTGTGCTCGTACCACCTACAAAATGACCAGACCGGATCCATTTTGAAAAATTCCTTCGCCCTGTCCATAAATGTACAGAGCCGAACACTTGTTCGCCCGTGTTTACATTTGCTGCGTGAATGGGGGCAGGGCAAAGGCTCATTTGCATAAGGCAATTAGAATTTACGACCTTAACCCCTTGTTTATGAACCCCACGTATGCGCGCCAGTGGAATAATCTCTCGGAGGAGATCAACGTCATGACGTGACCAGGATTCATAAATAACCCTTGAGTTACTAGATTTCTGCGAGATGGAAAAATAATTGTAGGTGTTGGTGCCGGCGAGCGTCCAGCAACAATCCAGTTCACGATCATTTTCGTACGAGTTTATAAATTACGTTAGGAAAAATACCGGAAGACAAAAAAAAAAACACCTTTAGCTAGCAACGAATGGAAACATTCGAGCAATTGTCTTTCAATTACACAAACACGCCTTTTAATAAAGATTGCTAAGCACGAATTCCTGCGAAGAAAAAATACTATCAGCCCAAGGAACGTCAAAATCTGTTCGTATTATCAAAAGTCAGGCAAAACATGACATCAACCATAAGAACTAAAGTTTGATCGAAATTTGGATGAAATCACACCCCACGTACTAGTATAACAATGGGAAGGTGCTGCAAATTTTATCGGGAAATTGCCCGTTATGACGTACCCGAAGTCATTCTCAAGCAGAGTTAAATATATTTGATCCATGACGGTGAGGGGGCTTAAAAAATTACTTTTCATCTCCTAGTATGTCCTGACTGGAGAAGTGCCATATACAGGGTGGGTCAATTAAAAGTAAGCCAACTTTATAGAAATCATAAAATAAAATGGTTATTTGTTAATGGCTTACTTTTTATTGGCCCACCCTGTATATAGAAATACATAAAAAACAAGACCATCTTAAGTACAAGTTAAAAAAAAATTTGAGCCAATGAGCACTAATGACTCGATAAGCATCGCAATGTTTTCTTCCCATATTGCCAGCAGGTGGCGAGTCGATCTGCGGATTCCATTGCCCATTTTATGTCCTTATGATGGCCTGTTGCTTTTCAACGCACGTAGGCTATGATATAACGTGTTAATTCCGAATCCAGTTTATTCGAGGCTATGTATAATAAACGACAAAACTTGCGTCTACATGCAAACCTGACAATTAATGTCAGCCTAACGAACCATCTTGTGAAACTCAAGTTGTACTTCCTATATGTAAATTCGACCGGGTTAACATGAACTGAGACGCCAGTTTAATTGGGTTGAATCCAAGCTAGGAAACAAGTGCCCTTTTTACGACCAGCTTCATTATTATGTATATTTATTGGCAATGGATAATTTAAAAAGCAGCTCGTGGTGGCAGGCCAATTAACGGGATGAATCCAGAAGTCATGTGCCAGATCCCTGTTCCTGCGGACCAAATTTCAAACGCTGTCAAAACCTATATGCCATGGACGCTGTTTTTCTTCCAAAACTAGATATTGCCACGCAACAGATCCCCTTTAAACTAATAAGCAGCTAGCCGAAGGAATACTCATGCAAATGCTAACGACGTACACATGGCATAAAAGTGAATAAATAGGAGGTAAATTCCCCGCCATTACTTTCCGTATCGATCGAGACAGAGCGTCATTGCCGTCGTCGTCTCCCTCCATGGCTTACATTCTGCATCGAGTCTCGCCACAACGAGAACAACCCACAAAATGTCGTCATCCAACCAAATCAATCTTGCGCTTCCAGTGCGGAGAAGAAGAAAAAAAAATGAGGCGGCCACAAAAATGGCCATGCAACACTTCAGAAAAGAATGGTCAAAATCTTGCACTGTATATGACGCACAACATTTGAGCACGCTTGTACTCTTGGTTGGTGGTGTTTTTAGAACGCAAGGTCAGCTTGTACAATGTACATGTATACAAAACTACATGCACATTACATGTATAGTTAGCAAGCTTTAATTCAAAAATTAATGAAGCGCGAAATTTCCCACATAGCATCAACGTTAGTTTCATTTCTCATTCCGCAAAATCATTAATCTCCTTTTCCAGGGTTCCCCCAGATTTTCCTTCATTCATTTTCAGCTTCCCTGACTTTTTCAGGATTTTAAAAAAATTTCCCTGACCAATGACAATGTCCAATGAGTGATATGCCAATGTTGAAAGAAAATTGCAAAATTTACTAATTTGTAAGGAAAAATGATAAAAATTTGACAAAATTGGCATTAACATTTGTTAGCATTGTATTCAGAAAATGTGGAAAATTTTACTGAAAAGGTTGAAAATTTGCCTCGGAAACTGTTGAAAATTATGCAAATTTGTCCTCGGAAACTGTTGAAAATTCTGCAAATTTGTCCTCTGAAATTGGTAAAAATTTGTACTGGGAAAATCTTAAAACTCTGCAAAGGCGATCTGAGCTAACCAGGTGAAGACAGTACTTTTGGACACGCTGAATTTGCCTGACATTGTTTCAAAAATAATGTCATTCTTCCCTGACTTTTCCAGCCATTTTCCAAGTTCCCTAATTTTTCCATGTTTTCCAGCTCTGGGTGGGAACCTGCATTATAAGCAGCCCGACAAACATTTGTTACTTTCCTTCAGTATTTAGGAAAATAGAAGAATACCTCGTACTTTAATGATGAACCCACCTATACATGTACTATACATGCAGGGTTATGAATTATGTAAAAAGTTCAACTTCTCGTGTTTTTTTCCCCGGAACCACCCTCAAATTCGATATTCCTTCCCAAGGTTCAACGTGGATGTTCTCGTAGCAGTAGCGTGACACCCTTGACTTGAAATAGTCTCGACGATTAACACGCAGCGAGGGTTTACCAGTTCCAACTGCACGAGTTTGCACTTAATCAGAATTAATAGCTTAGATGGCTAACAGATGAATGACAATGAAGCCCACTCGTCAAGTGCGCGATTACAGCTATCGCAACGCACCGCGCAATTGGTCACTTGAAAAACAACAGCTACAAGTGCCATGCTCGTAGAAACTCAATTTTACAGACACACGCGTGTATACACCCATGGCGTCCTTGACTATTCTAATCCGGCATGTCTCTGGTACGGTCCAAGTACGCCCCTAGAACCAGCTCGCCAGAACTAATAATAACCAATGGGATGATTCGGAAAATGTGCCCGCATCCGAGCGCATCATTTATGAGCTGGAGAAAACACCTCAGCAACGCATTTCTCCAGGCCTAAAGCTGGTCATACACGAGGCAAATTATCTCTGGAAACATGGCACGTTCAAAAAGTTCTGTTTTTTAGAAGGTGAATTCTAATGTGAAAAACTAAAAAATGCTCAGAAATATGCGCTTGACTTTTCGGACACACCTAAAATTGGTAAG
>JAQGAO010005580.1:0-13404 GCA_034697705.1 Ommatoiulus sabulosus
GCTAAAGTATGCACCATTGACCAGCCGTATTGAACGGGTACAGAAACGTACACCCGGTGCACACCGGTGTGCCCAGTGGAATTCGCCATTAATTTTCCTGTCCCGTGTGACCTTGCATATTCTGAGTATGATGGGGACCTAGATTATAATTGAATAATTTTAACATGTTTTCCATATAGGTTTATCGACCATACCGTGCTAGTGCTCATGACATGTGTCGATTTCATTCAGAAGATTACATTGATTTCCTACAGAGAGTTACTCCCCAGAATGTGCAGAACTTTACCAAATGCCTTAGTCAGTTTAACGTCGGCGATGATTGGTAAAAATTTTTCAAAGAAAATTTTTTTCTTTGTTGAAATCTGGGTTTAAATTTATTTATTTCATTATTTTAATTTCAGTCCAGTTTTTGATGGTCTTTTTGATTTTTGCGCCATGTACACTGGGGCTTCATTAGAAGGAGCTGTGAAGATTAATAATAATGTACGTTTATCAAAGCAATTTTTAAATTACCTTTTTTTCAAAAATAAATAAATAAAAAGAAGTGCTTATGTGTTCTAGTGCTGTGACATTGCCATTAATTGGTCTGGAGGATTACATCATGCTAAAAAATTTGAGGCTTCTGGTTTTTGCTATGTAAATGACATAGTGATTGCTATCTTAGAACTTCTAAAGTACGATTTTCGTTTGTTTTACTGTAGTGTTGTTATGATAAAAAAATTGTAGATTTAAAATTGTGAAATTTTTAGGTACCATCCCAGGGTATTGTATATTGATGTGGATGTGCATCATGGGGATGGCGTTCAAGAAGCATTCTACCTCACAGATAGAGTTATGACAGTGTCTTTTCATAAGTATGGAAACTATTTCTTCCCAGGCACAGGTGACATGTATGAAATTGGAGCAGAAAGCGGTCGTTACTATTCCGTTAATGTTCCGTTAAAAGAAGGCATTGATGATCAGAGTGAGTTTACTGCATATTTGTGCAATAATGATTTTAACAAATTTTTCTCAAATTTAAATTGCTATCTAATTCTTATAGGTTATTTTCAAGTATTTAAACCAGTTATTCAACAAGTCATTCAATTTTATCAGCCAACTTGCATTGTTTTACAGGTTGGAATATTTTAAGTAGTTTTGTATACTAGTCTGAAATATCAATAATTTATTGTTTTTCTGTGACAGTGTGGAGCCGATTCATTAGCAGCTGATCGTTTAGGCTGTTTTAATCTTAGTATTAAAGGGCATGGGTAAGCAGTTTATCTATGTAATCTATTTTTTCAAATTGTTATAAAGACCTCAAAAAGTTAAGAAATGCTTACTTTTTGCAACTCTGGCTCATTAGGTGAGAATGGCCTTCTTTGAATGCCCCCTGATTAACTTTAAAAATTGTGTTGTTTTCTTTCTTAGAGAATGTGTGAAATTTGTCAAAGACCTCAATCTACCACTGCTAGTCTTAGGAGGGGGTGGTTACACCGTACGCAATGTAGCACGTTGTTGGACATATGAAACATCTTTATTAGTTGACGAACAAATCAGTAATGAAATTCCTTATGGTGGTTAGTGTTGCCTCTAGTTGTGAACGAGTTAATTTGTTATAATGATTTGTGATACTTCTGTTATGTAACAAGTAGTTTTCAATACTTTCAAATATTCATGTTTTTACAGAATATTTTGAATATTTTGGACCAGATTTTAGTCTACATCCCGAAGTCATCAAAAGACAAGAGAATGCCAACAGCAAACAAGTATACATGCGCTTTTTTATTAGTAAACTAGTCGTTAGTAACACAGTTTAAAGATTTCACTTAATTTTTAACTAGTACATGGAAGCCATCATTAAATCTGTAAGTGAGAACCTAAAGTGCCTCGACCATTCGCCTAGTGTGCAAATGCAAGATGTTCCACCAGACATTCTTAATTTGGATAATATAGAAGAACAAGACCCTGACACTAGAAATCATCAAAACGATATAGATAGCAGGTATTGCATTCTATTGCTGACTTACTTTGTCCATTCTTTTTATCTTTTTGGGCTGAAATGCTTAATTTTGGCTTGTTTTATCATTAGGATTGAACCAGCAAATGAATTTTATGATGGGGAAAAAGACCAGGATAAGGATACAGAATGTATAGATGTCTGAACAACCTTTAGGTAATTTGGTGGGAGCTTTTACCATTAAATAAGTTAATGTTGACCATCATTATTGGTGACAAGTAACATTTCACAGTTCCATTTCATCCAAATGGGATTCTGCCTGTGTACATTTTCCATTGAGGCCATGGATTCTTACTTTGACCTCTTAATATAAATTGTATTTATGGACGAAAAACATCTGACACAAAATAAAATTTGGGCTCATGATCTTGACTGCTACATGTAGCACTGTTTTTGGAGAAATTCTTAGAACTTGCTAGTTATTATCTTGATAGTTAGGCCATTGGTATACAAAATAATTGATTTTATTTTTCTGCTCAAAAATTCAGACTGATTATTTGCAATTATGTTTTTTAATGAGCTGTCCTCATAATAAATGGGTGTCGTTATTTTTTATCAGAAGTTTCAAAGTGCATTTTTAATTAAAGCAATCTATAGCCTATATACCAGCATTAAAGGTTTCCCCACTTCCAAGATTTATTTTCCTCTTCGGAGTATGATTCATCTACCTTGCTATATTCGTTTTTATAAAATGTTTAATTATTCTCCTTATTTGCTACAAAATAAACTTTGAAAGGAGAAGAAACTGAGTGCACTTAATCCAAAAAAAAACTTCATAAGCATCTTTGCAATTGTCAGGGCCCTGACCCTGGCGTACTTCGCATGGTTGCTGCCAGGGTCACATTCATCACAATCCTTGGCCCTGATAAAAGGCTAGGCTATCTGAAGACCGGGGTCATTATGCTGGGAACTGACAGGCTGACGGTTCTGCTGGCTGAAGTCTTAATCCAGTTTGCAATTTATGTTTGTTGCCTGCATTGGACTTTCTTGTTAACGAGTTGTACCACGTTCGTGCAAAAAGTTTACCTTTCGCTGGCCAAAGTTTGACCCGCGGAATAAAGGATTGTGCTCCATTTCTTCACGAAATAATTACACCTGTTCTATAATTTTTCATAAACGAAATAATTATACATTTTATAAAAATAAATATGGCAAAGGTAGACGAGTCGTACTTCGAGAGGGAGGATCAATCTTGAAGTGGGGAAACCTATCTTAAAATGAGAGGATGTATTTTTATTTTTAGCATTGCTGGTATATGGGTCATAGATCGCTATAAAGAATTTTTTTTTTCCTGTGATTAATTTACTTTAAAATGTTTATTTCTGTTTTAATTAAAATCAATCTTCATCACTGCTCCATGCATCAGCTGTAACGTTGTGCAGTGTGGCAGATGATGAAGACTTGTATGATCCTTCGGATTTTAGTCTTAAATGTTCATCATAGTCCCTAGTTTGTTCTGACTCAGGTGTCCAAATCAGCAAGTTACGGTCATTAGCTCCACTGTAAAGCTCCAGATGAAACGGATGGAATGAGCAGCAATTGACAGAATTATAATGACCTAGAAGTGTTTTTTCTTTGAATCCTGAATGCAAATTGTAGACCAGAATATTCCCTTCAGAAGGCACATATACAAGATCTGGTGTGAAATTGTTGGAAACATCAAAACGTACTGTCCTTTTGCTTTTATTGGTGATTTTTCCAAAATTAATTATTTCGTTTCGACCCGTAAGAGCATTCCACAATCTTAATCTGTTGTCAGTTCCAAAAGACACTAAAAATAGTCCATCCTGGGTAAAACATAACCCATTTACATGTCCTGTGTGAGCCGTTAGTAACTGTTCTGAGCTGGAGTCTGCTGCCCCATTGTGCTGATCCAAACTTTGCAAATATCCTCTGGCGGAGCGGACGTCCCAAAGTAATATGCGATTATCACAGCTCCCAGAAGCGAGCAAGTGTTCATTCCTGGTTGACCATTGAACTGTCAGAACTGTTCCGTTGTGTCCACGCAACTCGTGGGTAGCAGAACCAGATTTTAAATCCACCAAAACAACTTGAGATGATGAGCTTCCAACTGAAAAGCAATATAAGAACACAATTTTCTATAGTGATTTAGGACAGCTATTGGAATTTCATACTGAAGGTGTGTGTTTTTGGTACCCAAAAGTCATTAAAAAGACTGACTAGCCAGAACTGGAACCTCCCAAATACAGTATGATCGTATTCAAGTTTTATTTATGGAATAAATCAACATATCTAACCAGCAATAAGACAGTGTTTCGTAGCTACTTGTGACATGTGATGCTGATAAATTCGGCCTTCGAGGGAGAAACTGTCTGCTGGTTTTAGAGTATTTGTGTCCCACACTGTCAGCTGACGATCCATTCCGCTGCTCGTAAAAAGACCGGTATCAAAAGGATACCACTGAACAGTCTCTACACTATGCTGATGAGAGAACCGCGATTTTCTAAACGATCGTTGATTTTGTTAAAAAAAAGAAACCGATATCAGAATTTTTTATACAGTATATATATCGTCAACTGTTAATTTAAATGATAGAAATGTTATTAATAATGGATTACCACTATCTTTGAATATTATCGCCAGTAATCCGACATTTACACAAGGATTTAATCGAATTATTACCTGTCAATTTTGCATACCGCACGACATGTGTGTTGGTGCTGTCCAGTTGTGTTATCAAGATCGTGAATATATAGGGCACCATTGGATCCACCTGACAAGATACTGCAAATGGGGCAAATAGAAAATAATATTTTATATGTCACCACGTATAATCATGGAACCCGACAATCCTTATACGTGATTAACTTATAATCGCACGAATTACTTTACTTACTATCGGCCTTCTATTTTTTCAACGTCTATAGCGTTAACCCCTCCACTATGGACTCTTTCCACATCACGATGTTTGCTTAATTCAAGAGAACTTATCCTTCTTAATCGTTCCGCATACATCAGAGACCGAGGTTCGATCATCCCTAAATTCAGATTATCTAACAATTTTATCATTGTAATTTGTAATAAATAATAATTTATTAAAATCTGCCCAAAAACTTCCACATGAAGGACGAAAATAATTCGGTCACCAGATGGCGTCTCCGTCAAAATTCCATCAGACCGTCAGATGACTGCAGATCTCCCAGATCCAGTCTAGTTTTTAGAAAGAGTTTATATGGAAGACATTTTTATTTATCAACAACGTTTTTAAGTTGTCAGCGCCATGGAAGAATTCGTCTTAAAGCAGTTAGACCTCCTGGAATTAGAAAGAGAAGCTGAAATTGAAGAAAAAAGGTAAGAACAATTGCCATATCCTACATATGATGCATGCATGCACATGTGTATAAATATAAATGGCAACCGTGTCCAAACTGAGTGGATTTTCAGAGCACTTCATGATGGAGTACCTTCTAAGGAACTGGAACAACAAGGACTTTGTCTGAGAAAATTGAAAGTTTCCCAAATGAGAAGTGGACTTTATGGGAGAGTCTTGGTGAAATTCGGACCTGAATGGGCTGGAAAAACATTACCATCACATGTCATCACACCAGGTAAATATAATTCTTATCTTGCTTCTAACAGTAAACGAAGCAAGAATGATGCATGGTGCATGACCTAGTCTCTCTCTGAGACCCCCTAAATCACCATAAGGCTTCGGCGCGGTGATCAATCACTAAACTAAACTAAAATGGATTTTCATATATCATACTGTCATAAAGAGCTAGCTGTAAGAGGTACCTTAAATGCTCAAGAGTATAGCTATGTACTGTATAGGTATCTTGATGCACCAGCTATCATGGCACTTGTATGTACCCGGTTGTATTTTCTGGAAAACTCTGTATATTAATTGCATCACTTAATTCAGTTCTGCGGGTTTTCAGGCCCGAAGCTTGTATCAAACGCCTGACAACATTTTTGCATCGTTCACTAGCCGCGGCGATGCGTGGCTACCATAGCAAATTATTTTTTTCCCAAAAATTGCAAAAGTATTTAAAAGTTGTTAAGTAGGCCTATGTGAAAGTTTTCTATTTTCCAACAAGTCTAACGTTTTAGATGTGAACGTTTTACAAAAAATTCCAACATTTCCAAAAATAGCGAAACTTTTTATAAATTGCGAACGTTTTTTCTGGACTAACCCCAGATATAATGGAAAATTACATATTGCATCACATCAATCTGTTTGTCTATTGTTTACCATACATATGGGCAAAATGCTCATATTTTATTTCAGCACATTTTGAGGATTATTAATTAATTTATTCTGTTTTTCTTAGAAATTCATTAATCTCCATCCTTGAAAGTCCTTGAATTGGACTGGCATGTCTCACCCATTTTTCACTTCCCCGCCAGGTTTATCCTTAACAATTTTGCAAAATATTCCAATTAAAATTTTTGAAATAAATGTGCAAAATCTTTTATTACATTATTTTTTGAAAACGTTCAAGATTTAGAAAATTAGGGATTTATGTTCGAAAATTCACTTTTTAATTTTTATACCAAAACTGGTGAACGTTATAGAGTTTCAGTTTTCACGGTGTTGTCGCGTGCCTCGCTTAGAACGAGGAAAGTGAACATGTGTTTGGTAGATACCATGACATCTAACAGGGGCATAATAATAGACAAGAGTGTAGAGGTGAAGATTTGATATAAAATCATGTTTACTATATTTAGGCGACATTGTTGGTGTGGGAGCAACAGGAGAATATGGACACAAAGAAATTTTAATCACTGGAGTCGTATGGTCGGCAAAAATAAATACATTGACTATTGCCTTTGAAGCAAGCCTTGATAGTGTGCCAATCGAAAATAACGCAGTTTATAGTCTCGTAAAGGTAGCCAATGATGTCACCTATAGACGCTTAAAAAGGTAAATAAAAATAAAACTGTTCCTAAGAGGTTTCAAGGTGCTTGTTATACCGGTAGAAGGCCTAATCAGCCATTAATTTTATTATTTTTTAGTAGTTTTTCTTGTTTCATGTTGCATTACGTATTGATCGCAGATGGCGCTTTGCTCGGTTACCACATTGCCACCAGATTTTCTATAAATGATGTGTTGCGTTGAAGTATCATCTTCAATAATTTTTCAATTTATTGTAGTGCTCTACTGGATTTAAGGAACTACAAAGGGGGGTGTGCATCCCATTTGATCGATATAATGTTTGGAATTTCAACTCCGAGTGAACCATTAGCTAGCTTTTCTAAATCAGTATCAGGTAAATCATATCAGTTTACAAACCAATTTTGATGTTAACATGCCATTTGTCTAACAAAGTTGAGCACTTGAGACTGATGACTTTTTATTATACAGTTAATGGGGAAGTAAAATTTTTCAATGATTCCCTCGATGAATCACAACGTAAGGCAGTCATTTTTTCATTACTACAAAAAGAAATTGCAATCATTCATGGTCCACCTGGAACTGGGAAAACTACAACAGTTGTCGAAGTCATATGGCAATATGTTGCCCAAGGATTAAAAGTTAGCAGAGTAAAGTTTATTTTTTCTGCAAAAAAGTAAAGTTACTCATGATAATTTCTTTTTGTTTTTGGGTAAATAGGTTTTAGCTTGTGCTCCATCTAACGTGGCAGTTGATAACATGGTGGAGAAATTGGCAAAGACTGGAATAAAATTAGTACGGCTTGGCCACCCAGCACGCACTTTACAAACTAACCAGAATTTCTCATTGGATGCGATGCTTTCTATTAGTGATAATTATATTTTAATGAAAGATATTCAGAGGGATTTGGATAAGTTATTGGTAAGCATGCTTACAGGTTTTATTTTTATGATTGCAGAAAATTCGTTTTTGAATTTATAATTTTCATTCATTTAATTTGACTTTAATTTAAATGTGATGATGTTTCTGATATGAAATTGTTTGGGTAAAAACATTACTGAAATTTTTTATATCGATTTGATGAAAAATTATCATTTTGAAATACTGTGCACCAAGTAATAAATACACACACAATTTAACCCATGACAAACCATGAAATAATGAATATGCATAAAGGTTTATGATATCTGCCTAACTATAGCTTATAGTCCTAGATAGACAAATTTATTTTTCAGTTGCAAAGTTCTACAAATTTAATTTCATATTAAAATATTTTGTAGCTTTTTTCAGTTACTTCATATTCATGTTTAACTTATCTAAACAGGATGCTCTTGCTCGATTTCAAGTGTAAAATACATGCAGTATTTTATTAATTGGATGGCTATAGTTTGCAGCCATTTGCGAATTTAGTGTTATCTGCTTCTTTTAGTACGTCCTCATATGTTTAGTCAACAGCATCCTTCCATTTACAACTTTTGTTCATGATGCTAATGCTTATGAGAAGCACTCTTTAATTTCATCTACAGTATAAGCATTTCCATGACAGCGCCATAACAATGTTTTCTTTTCTTTTGTATCGTAACAATTACAGGTTAGTAATAATAAAGACAAAGGAAATAAGTTCAGAATGCAAAGTGAAGCAAAAATACTAAATCGTGAGTTAAGAACCAGAGAGGTAGCTGCTATATCCGATGTTCTACAAACAGCTGATGTAGTTCTAGCAACATTGAGCAGCGCTCATCCACATGGCCCATTAAAGCATGTTCGACTGGACTACTTTGACTTGATTGTTATTGACGAGTGCTCTCAGGTGAGTTTTTGGGTGGTGTATTTTCAAATTTCAACCTCTATTTGTTATAATCTTTCAATGAACATATTATTTTTATTATGTTATAAAGGCATTAGAAGCTGCTTGCTGGATTCCACTTTTGCGGGCCAAGAAATGTGTGCTGGCTGGAGATCACTTGCAATTACCTCCTACAATCATTTCTGAAAAGTGAGCTTTTTTACCCTTAAAGATTTAAATGATAATTATCAAGCAAGGTAAATTTTGTCAAAAGTTATTGGTAACGAGGTGTGGAAGTTTTAAAAACGATTTTATAAAATGCCCACAATTTCAAACACAAATGTTAGGTGTTTTCAATCGCCACGAAGTCACGTGATGATTTTATTTTCCTTTTAAGGGCAGCAAAAGGAGGTTTGGAAACTACCTTAATGGAGCGAATTTTAAAGTTGCCCTGTGGCAAATCACTCTTCCAAATGCTAGTCACCCAATATCGCATGCACGCTGCCATCATGCAGTGGCCATCTGATAAACTCTATGAAGGCAAATTAGTGGCACATTCTTCTGTTAAAACACATTTATTAAGGTAGAAATACAATTAAATATATTTTTGCTCATTATATCGTAGTAATTTAGTACGATGTAGTATAATCTAGTACATTTTTAATCTACATTAGTGATCTCCCAAATGTTGAAATCAATGATGATACGAGCATACCATTACTTTTAATTGACACTGCTGGGTGCAATTTATATGAGCTGGACTTGGAAGATGAAATGTCCAAGGGAAATGAAGGTATCCTTATGTGATTTTATAAGTAAGCTTAAAGGTGCTCTGCTGAATTCTAATAAAGAAAATGCAGTTTTATCAACAAATAATTAATTATGAAGTTTAAATAATGGATTTTTTGTTTTGTTTTCTTACCCTTCAGGAGAAGCTAGTCTGGTTGCTATTCATGTGGACAATTTAATAAATAGTGGCATTAGGGCAGATGACATTGCTGTCATTGCTCCTTACAACTTGCAGGTAATAAATTAATTATTCATTGACATCGTATACATATTACAAGTAATTTCACTAATAAATATTAGGTTGAGATATTGAGAAAATTGATGTCAACAAAATACCCAAACTTGGAGATCAAATCTGTGGATGGATTTCAAGGGAGGGAAAAAGAAGCTGTAATATTAACTCTGACACGATCCAATGAAAAAGGTAGACCTTTTCTTAATCCTCAATCCTATTACTTTAGGCTTTTCATATCACTGAACATTTAACCCAAATTTCTTTAGGTGAGGTTGGGTTTCTTGCAGAAAGTCGACGCATTAACGTGGCCATTACTCGGGCTCGAAGGCATCTTGCAGTTATTTGTGACAGTGAAACAGTTTCTCATCATAAGTTCCTAAATGAGTTGGTGGACTACGTTGGTAGCATTGGTGAAGTACGATCAGCACATCAGTATGACAATGGTTAGATATTATTAGCTTGATTGAATTATCTGAATGACAACAAGTTTTAACTCATTTTTTCTCTTTTATATGTTTATCAGTGATGACTGCATCTTATAAGAACCCCATTTTTATTCCAAAGCACAACAAAACTAGCATTAAATCACTGCAATTGAACTCGTGTAAACCACGAGCTTCCTCAAAGAAGGATTTAAAAGTTAATTTGCCCGAGTCAGGTATGCCTCAAGAACAAGATGCTTCTAAAAGGTAATACAAATTATGAAGATTGTGATATTGGCAATTCACGAGGTTCCCACCAATAATTTGTCCTCTTTTACAGAAATGCCATCACAGCTTTGAAATATCAAAAGATTTTGGAAGATTTTATGAGCGATAAAGCTGCTTCAAACTACACTTTCTCCTCAACATTGTCATCATTTGAAAGAATGCTTGTCCATGAGGTAAGTAGAAGTTTTAACTAAATAGTGATCAAATTTAAATGACTAATCAGTTTTCCAAAAGAAATTAAACATTAAAAAGTCACCTAAGCAGAAATTTTAAGTAGACATCCAACACTAGATACTGCACGTTGTTTTAGCTAAAGCTGCTAAAATTCGTTACTGAAAACAATTATTAAGATTTTGTATTATTTAAGAGCTGAATTTTCTTGTTCAATTTCACAGTTAGCAGAAAAGTTGCAACTTGCGCACACCAGTCAAGGTAAAGGAGCAGACAGATTTATAGTAGTCAGCAAAAAAACTGCTAAAAACACTGAAAAACGCCAGAATGCAGCACCAGTCAAATTGTCAAGTCTTGCTGCAACACCGTGTTCAAAAGCAGTGGAAGAAAAATCAATTAAGGAAGATGTAAAGCAAATTTTGGCCAGTGATAGTGATGACAAACTATCTGACATTGACGAAAAATGTACGCCTGTGGTTTCTGAACGAAGGACCAAGAAAAAAAAGAAAAAACATGAGAAAACGCATCTTACTTCAGTCAAACCGGAATCTGATGACGACTTAAATCTGTTCATGGTAGAACTCGTAAAAAAAGATAACACTTGCAGTTATACTACTTGCAAAACCGGAATAGCAATCTTAAGGCAAGATTGCTCTCTTTGCGCTAGAGCATTCTGTATGCAACACTTTATACCAGAGGTTCATGGATGTGGAGATTTGGCTAGAGCACATGCTAGACAAAGAATTCAGAAAGAAGGCGTTATCACACCTGGAAGTGGTCCAAAACCTAGCAAGAAACCAGATCCAACCAGAAGAGCGCACTTAGAAAGAAAGCTAGAGAAAAAATTAAATGAACTTGGGAATCAACGAAGTAAAAAACCTAATACAGGTAAATAAAATTTGATAGTTTGTCATCATCTGTAATTTATCATTAAATAAAATGTAAAGAAGAAGGTTGTGCTCTTACAATAGCCTTATTTTATTTAAAGTAAATGAAACGTAAAATTTGTTATCATAACAAAAAAAAATGCAAAAATTATATTGAATTTATGATGGTGGCTGTGGTACTACCATCATAGGTTGTCGCATTGGGCCCATTGCCATCATGGGACCCATAGGTGGACGCATGGGATTCATAGCCATCATCGGACCCAATGGAGGCCTCATACCTTACATGAAAATAAAAACATTTTGTGAATGGACGTTCAAACAATGCAATTTAAAGTCTTAATTTTTTAAAACAGACCTGGCATCATCACGTTTGGAGGCATACCAGGCCCACCCATTGGGGGCATGGGCCCTGGAAAATGACCTGGTGGCATATGAGGTGGCATCTGACCTCTAGGATGAGGACCTAAAATAAAAAAGGTATGACTAATATCCACCTAATGCTGTTGACCATGGTAATTTTGTAAATGACATAAAACCTTGAAGATTTGGAGGTGGAGGGATAGCTGCTCCACCAGGTGGTCGAGGTAAATTTGGTGCGAATGGATTGGACGCAATTTTCCCAGCCTTGAAAGCAGCGGCTAAAATGATGAAGAAAAAATGATCAACACAGCTGTACCACATTTCACATCAGTTTAGTTAGTTTAGTTTAGTTTAGTTATAATCACCGCGCCGTCAGTGACAATTAATACTTTGGCCCAATGAATTCACATTATGCCGCATTGTGTTGAATGTGCTTCGATCAGCAAATAGACTTACTTGTGGCATCAATCAAGCTTTGGGCCTGATCTTCCATCCATTTCTGGTAGTAGAATTTCACGTTTTCTTTGTGTTTTCTTCCACTGCAATGGGTTTTTCGCACAGATGGCTACATAAACATAAATGATACATTAACTATTCAGGATGATCGGATTAACACGTTTTAGCATGGGCGAACTGTAGTAGTTCGTCCATTCATGGTGCTACGTTTGATCACAGTAAAATAATACTCCGACGGAATGCTAGCTAGCTTACCGAATCATGAGTCAAATATGTATCGCAGTAGTCACAAAAGTATCTGAAAGTAGAGAAACGCATTAGATATTTAGAAATAAATTAAATTGAAGAAGAAACTCGTGCAATATATACTTACTTCGGCATTGTCGATATCGTGAAGAACTGCAGTAGTTCCGCTTGGCACAATGGTAGAAGCACTGTGATTATGATACTGATATATTCGAGAAGCGCCACTGTAACAGGAAATGACTAGCAGACGTCTAATAACACCGGAAACATCACAGTATACCGTGACAATACGCATGCGCGATGTTGTGCATTTTTTAGAGGAAAATTTTTCGGCAAAACATTGGGCACAATTATTATTTATTACGTAAGGATGTATATCAGTAACCGAAAATGAAGGTAATATAATGTTACCAATGTTACTTTAATTATCTGTTGATAGGAAAGGTCGCTGTCTTTTTAAGATAATCGTTAAAATTGAACCCTTTTTCACCGATTTTGCAGGTCGCATCAGCTGACTTCGCCCATATTTTTGATGAATGTGTGTTCCAGATAAATCCTCTAGCACAGGGCGAGTCCGAGTAAAATGCGGCATTTGAAGGTCGCCGTCTAACCTGCATTGGTTGATTTTCTCAAGATTTCGCTGAAATGGTATAAAGCAATATTAAATTAAAAATTTATATCGTTCGAATTGGTTTGACATAATTGAGGATGTACTAAGGCTACTTTACTGAATACATGCATGTACAAATATTCAGTGTATGCAATGTAATATTTCGAATTACCGGCCGGAGTTCGATTTTCATGAAGTGGTGGTCATATTTGCCAAACGTTGTTGGTACACACGCTTGGTACAGTATACAGGGTTGCCACTGACCTTCGAAGTCAGGCAAAATCAGGCAAAACTGAA
>JAQGAO010005581.1:0-13400 GCA_034697705.1 Ommatoiulus sabulosus
AAGTCCTTTTTTTTTATTCGTCTCAGCATTGATCGTATGGCCTGTTTTGTACAGGCGTCATGCTGCTGTCTCGCAGTGAGTGGGTTCGATCCCCGCTCAGGACTTACTAAATCAAGCGTGGCTTCCTCGTCACTCTTCCCTCGGGACTTCGTCTCCTGGCCTCCTCTCCTGCACCCCAGAAAGGGTGCGGGATGAGGATAAAGGGGCAAGGAGGGTAGTCCCGAGGGAGGGGTGGGGGGGAAGCCCCGTTTTTAGGCTATCTCTTTTATATGCCTAATTTACTTTTTTTAAGCCTTTATTTTTTGAGATACATTATTTTTTGAAACAAGCCATTAGGACTTAGAATTTTTTTTTATTTATTTTTATTTCAAATACAAAATGAAACATACACTTCATGAAGGCAAATATCAGTACTAAGCAAGGTAATACTGTATAACAATTAACCGCATCTAAAAACTGAACTGAAGGAAAAGATAAAGGTCGGAAAGTTTAAACTACTGTACATGTACATACAATTTTAAGCATACACTGTATATGATAACAATTAGCTCTAACAACATACATGTGAGGCAAAATATATTCGCATATACACATATTCCAGTTTATGAAATATTTTAAGCTTATGGATAATATGACACATAAATGAATATTGTTACATAATATCAGCCAATTTTCGAAGGTTTTGCTAATTTTTGACAATTAGTCAATTTTTTTTTTGTCAATTTTTCTAATTCCTGACAATTTGAAGAATTTTGGACGATTATGTTTGGAATCTTTCGAAGGTTTTGTAAATTTTTGACAAATTAGGTAATTGTTTTCACGGTTTTCCGACAATATTTTTAAATTTTTGGATTATTATACACAATTTTACGAATTTTTTAACATTTCTGACAATGTTTTCGAAGGTTTTCATACAATGTTTTGGTGAAATTTTTCTGACGAAGGTTCATAACAATTTTACGAATTTTTCGACAATTATTTTTGGACCATTATGCACAATTTTACGAATTTTTTAGAGGTTTATTACCGCTTCGAAAATTTTCCACAATTTTTTCGAAGGTTTTCTGACAATGTTTTGACGAAATTTTTCTGACGAAGGTTCCTGACAATTTTACGACTTTTACAACAACTATTTTTGAATTTTTGGACGATTATGCAAAATTTTACGAATTTTTCTACTGTTAATTACCGTTTGGAAGCCAATTTTTTCGAATGTTTTACAAGTTGTTGACCATTAAGCAATTTTTTTGTCAATTTTGCTAGTTACTGATAATTCAACGAATTTCTCGAATGTTTTTTTTTTTACATTTTTGGACAATCATGTGAATTTTTTAGACAAATTTGCAATTTTTCGGCAATTTGGCCCATTTTTTGATAATTTCTTAAGGATTTAAGACCAGAATTAGAAATGACTCACCAAAGTTAAACGAAGCACATTTTTCGGTGTTATTTCACAAGAAGAGCAAAGATTCTGTTTCCGCGCGCAATGGAGGATAAATGGATAGTCCCGTTTTTGTGAAAAATTTCGTTACTCTGACTAGGCAAATTTATCCTTTTATCTAAAAAAAAAACGTTATCACGTTAGAGATATCAGCAACGAAGTGATCTAGTGGTATCAATGATTTACATGTGATTTCAAAGAGTATTTCTTAGGCCATGCTGGCCATAGAAATGCTAAATAACTTACTTTCGTTTCATTCTCATAACGGAGAGTGCACCCCGCACAAAAATAACTGAAGCAGACGATCCATTCTTCAAGACGAATTCCAAGACGACTTCTTCAAGACGAATTTTACAGAAATTTGCTTTAAAACAAGCGCAAATGACTCAATACTTTCCATGATGCGACTGCAGACCTGTGTTGTCACAAATAGCGGCCAATGATGTCCTACTTCTTTTTCCTCAAATAAGAGTATGCCAGATGTACTGCAAAAACATAATGATGAAAGAATATTAATTAATGTCAATTAGATGCTGCCGTCCAGAAATTTAAGATTATAACTTCATTAGGGCAGCGACTATTTAAAATTAATATTAAACATATAATATGATGGATATGAAATATTTGAATTTTCTAAAAACGAGCGATTTTAGCACCTGTGATTCTCATTCCAAGGCTACACAGACTTTGAATTTTTCATAACATCATGACATTTCCTGACGAAATTTCACTTTACCGAATAAAATAAGCCATATATAATTCTTCGGGTTAATACTTACATGTACAAGTACATACAGTAGCTATTGCGTCCTTCGGCCGCCTTATCTTTGACTTCATAAAACCAATCTCTTCAGCTGTGGACGTATGTAGGCCTATGCGTAACTGCGAAAATAAACATTGCAATTTGCATTTCATTAACATTAACTAGATTTGAGATTTCTAGCATTGCTGATTCAACATCCCCCATGATCTCAGTGCGAGTCACGACTTTCGTAATCCTCAACTGTCCAATTTCCCAGACTTTTCCAGATCTGGGGGAATCCTGAGACCATATAAGAGGGAAAACTAAAAAAAATCTCTGTAAAACTTACCTTTCTATATCGATCAATTCAAGCAGCTACACGTACGATGGTTTGGGTTTCAAAATGGCCACCAAGGTCATCCACGTGAGTTAGAAGCCCCTGAAAGCACTTCTTAAGGGCGCGTGTCCACTACAGAAAACTAGGTTAGTTTTCTGTAATTGACACGCTCCCTAAAAGCGGAATAAAAATGAAAGATTTAGGCGCTTTAACGAAGAGACTTAATGTCAAATAAATATCATTCACGCCTTGGCCCTAGCTGATTGATGCTCAATAATTCCAAGACCATATTGCGTTCATGAGCCAGGAACGCAACGTTGCCGTTACGTCCGTATAAATCATCTTATTTCTGAATTCTGTGATTTACAAGTACATGTATATCACAGGCTTCACAGACCTGATGTAGAGATACCATTGTGGTGCACAAACGCTCTCATTGGCTCAGCGATATACTGTAGAGCCTATAAAGATGATTATAGTGATTTTCAATCGTTTTATCTTTGCAAATTTCTGAATTCAAGTTAAATACTGATGACTATATGAATCGTGGTGCCATCTATAAAGGAATAACCAGATTGACACATTGTCTTAGTAATTAGTATATGACCCGCCATTCGAAAGGAGTAAAAACTTCTAATCTAACCTAATTCTATTGATGGTGGCACCATCTATTGCCGTTATTGAAGTTCATCAATGTTTGTGCACAGATAGCCATCAGCAGAGTGCCAAAATTATAGACTGCAGCGAGCCTTTTTGAAATATTTTTAAATGCATTTTCGACCTCATACACTACTTTAATATCGGATTCTGTGCATCGGTTGAGCTCAAAATCGAGCCATTCTAAGCACATGATTTTTCGGTCGAAAGATACAAAGAAATCAAAAATTCGTTTTTCAAAAAATGATCCGATCGTTCCTCTTGCAGATGTTGTAGCATATTCACATTAAAAACAAATTCTGCAACTAGTACGTTGATTTAAAGGAGTTCATTTCAATGAAACGACTTCTGTAACACTCATTACTTGGAATGAAACCCATCCTGATTTCCGCTCTGCGAAGAAGGGCCAGGGGAACAAACGGTTTGTTGCTGCCCCAAAAATGGACAAATTTGAGGTTTATTGTAATCAAAATGGGCTTGACAAGTGGTAGGCAGGGGATCGGGAAGGAGGGCGACTGGACATAATTTGTTGGTGACATAACGTTCTACCGGTACATTTTGTTTTAATGATTCAAATATAAAAAGACACGATAACAAGCGTAATTTCTGCATACATAACATCATATAACGAGGGGAAAATCACAAAGCACGCTTCATCGGGTCCACTCGCGGCAGACTTGAATGGCAGTCGGGGAAAAACAAAAAAAAAATAAACGAATTCGCAAGAAATTGAACTGCGAACTCGTGAAGTTGTCAGCCTGAAGCTCGAATCGAACATTGCACTCGCCGGAAACACGTGGCTGGCGGGGGTGGGGCCTTTTTTTGAGCCGGATACGAGAACGTTTCAGTGAACGGCTCCGGTATGGCATTGTGACCATTGTTCGAGGTAAATGTTCACCTTTCAGCGTTTTGTGCAAAATTGTGACGTCTCGTTTGAGCGAAATATTGGACGAAGGCATAAAAAGTTAGCCGCTGAAAACGACAATATTGTTTCTTGAAAGGCAATATTTTTGAAACAAAATTGTAGGAAATGCTAATTTCATTTATTTACGAGCATTTTTGAAAAAAACAAACATTAAATTTAAGCTTATAATACCGAAAATGAGCGAACATGGTTTGAATCTGTAACGAAATAAATTCAAATATTTTCAACAATAATAATTTGCAACATTGCAAGTACTGTACATGGATTCACATGTAGGATTTAGAACACCTCCAAAGACACTGGAGTTTCAGAAAACCAAGACATTTTTCTTGAACAATGCTCTGTTCAGTTTCTGCCAATAGACAGCGCTGAAAGCAACCGGGTTTTTATTTTATCCGGTTTGTAGAATTTTGTCTAATTTTTTTTTAAAGGTTCACATTCAGAAATTTATTTCCCACAACTATGTTTAAAAATTGTAATTATTTATCTGCCCTCTAGCGTCCATACTGCGATTTTTTCAACGATCTTGGAAAAATGAAGGTGCCTTAAAACGCTGCCATCTTGTTACTTCAAAATGCCTCTTTACCTTTGAGGTTATTGAAAAGTTTCTTACTATTTGGAGCATAGTACATACTGTATAATGCAGCTTATAGGCTGCAAAAAGTTTGTCAAATTCTGCAATATTGTAACGTTTTGAATTTATTTTAAATAAATTTCATAAGGTTTTTGGCTAAATACTCGTAATACTGCGACGCACCAAAAGTCAAGATTAGTGGTTTTTTAAAAGCAACAAGATGGCAATCATCGCCTTCAGTTTTGGCATCAGCAGTGCTAGCCGTTTAGCGTTCCAATTGCGCCGAAACGTTCCATTTCCGGCATCAACAGATCCCGTCCTCGCTCGAGTAAAAACGAGAAAGAAAAGAAAACTGGATAAATTTCCCGCATCACGTCGTTGCGAATTTCCTTGAAAACTTTGACGGTATTAAACGTTGATCATCCTTGCAGCGGCCCGTGGCGGTAGCGTCACGGAGCAACGGCAAATTCATTTATACACAAATATCACATGGAAAATTGAAACTATAGAACACGATTTGTCAATGGGTTTGACTTCATTTTGAAACGAGGTACTCACAATGTCCAGGCCAATATGTATAACTGAGTTACAGGTGGTATAGAAAATTACATATGCGGTGATGAAAACAAGGGAGGCGGAAACCTAAAAAAGTAACCTTTGACTCGTTGCCGCCGCTAGGCTCTCCAGGGAAAGCGAGGGTGAGAGGGGCGAATCATAGAGAAGCTAAGGACTTAAAATGTAGTACACACAAGAACATTGTCCGCAAAACAACTCAAAAGTCGGGGCGGGGGGGAACGTTATCCTGGAGCGTGGACGACGGGGAAGCTGACCAGCAACTCGTGGCTTGCTCAAGCACGCCTTTCACGGGGAAGCCATTATGACGTCAGACCCTGCGCCCTGCTCCAGCGCCAATCTGATTCTGTTTTGAGGAAATACCAAGAACTGCTTCTTGGTAGGTGTAGCTGCTTTGTCAGAAATGTCTGGTTGCTTGACATCGAAGAATCGAAAATCGGTAATCGTCTTCTGCTACAGCTGTCGCGTAATTTTGTGCAACGCCAACTTTGGTCACATTTTCAGTCAACTAAAATGTAGTTTCAAAATTCGGAAACTGATGCGATAGGCTGGCCCTGTCGAAATCTGGATCTGAATCCCGCTGAAAATGTCACATTCGTTTTAGGGCCTGTTTATGAGTTGAAAATCCCATTTTATCAGCATTATGTCCAATCGTTGATCCAAATGGCCATTTTGTGGAGTAAAAATTCATTTTAGTAGTAGCATGATCAATGCAAAATCAACCAAACCTAAGCATATCATGGGTAAACTGGCGTAATAGGTATTCTGCTCCTGTATAGCTGCTTTTAGTCCATGTGTGCGCCTTTGGCCTGCAGGGAGCAGAGACTGCGTAACAATGGCATTTTCCCCGATCGTCCATTGTACGTCGCATTTTTGAAACAAAGAATTCGGTTAAAAAGCTCGCCGATTAACCCCTAGCAATCAAAAGAAACTGCGGTGGTTTACAAAGCAATGCGAGCGAATTAAAAAACGTGCATTAATGGTGGCTACGCCAGTTGCCATTCGAAAACTCGGCAGTCGGGGGGGAAGGGGAAGAAACAAATCTACAAAAAATGGGACTGAGACTGTTCAGCGATCACCCACCAATCATCACTAGCCTACAGCATGAGGTACAAGAAAAATATTGTTGGCCTCTTCTGTCGCCACTTTGTGTTCGCCTTCACAAGATCGGAACGAGTTAATGAAAACCAGCACGAAGAGCTGTCCATTTGACACTGGGTCGGGGTGCGCGATCGGAGTTGAAGTCCAGAGAGATGGGGGACGCCTCGCTTAATGTTTCCAGGTGAACTTGCACCAGATGGCACGGCTTGGACAAGTCTCGTACTCATAGCCTCAAACTGGCCATCTTCCAATTTTAATTGGGTTCGAAATGGGCCAATATCTGTAAAATTATGTACACTTCTGTGTTTAAAATGGTGGTTTAAGCTCGGGGATTTTTAAAGCACAGATACTTCTAAATTAAACAGCAGTATTCATTTTCGGAAGGAAATTGGTAAAACCTTTCTTAAAAATAGAAGCTTTTCAAAACTTAGTTACGAAAACTATAATTTTCTTTTGCAAAGACAAAACTTTTAAAAAGCTTGTGGTTTTTGACACGATCATTCTACTCCAAACTTTGCTCACTTTTACTTGTGCAGCCCATAGCATCTTAATTCCCAATATGCTCACATATTTGGATTTTGCTTCGGTGCAAAATCCAGGGTATCAAGGTTACAGCAGTGCCATCCAGCGGGTCGCGCGCAACCTGGAAACTAGGGCGAGTGACCCCTGTGACCTACCGAGGCGCGTCGGCACCCCAGGGATACTTCGTGTCATGCATCACATGCGGGTATCCAGTGCCAGAAAAGTTAGTGGCCGTTTGACATTGCCCGCTTCCAGTTGCGACGCATCGATTTCCTCGCACCGTGCCGTTGGTTGGAATAGTTGTGACGACAAGCCAGAGGCTACTGTGAAGGTGACGGCGGGAGGAGGGGGGGACGTACGTGGTTGTGACGAGCCGGTCGAGGTGCATTGTTAAGAGAGCGAGGATACGGGATTCCACGCGAGAACTGGTGGAGCTAGTTCTAGTTGCGAGTTGTGACGCTGCTACTGTCGGCTGCCTCTCCGAGCAGACCGCGTGGGGAGGCAATGGCGAGGTTGACGGTTCGGGTTATTTTTTTACTTTTTAGTGGCTTTTGTAGAGGGAGAGAGAGAATTGGCGAGTGGAGTTTTAGTTGTAGGGGAAGGCAAAGGAGGAATTAGGGGCCGTGTGTGTGCGCGGAGGCTGCTAATGAATCACAACAGTTCGTACTGCCGCAGATGCATCCTTTGAATGATATCTCGGCAATCGTTGAACACGCGCCGAATGTTCTCGGTATCCACTGCACACGTGAAATGGGGATAACAATAGTGTTTGCCATCTCCGCTGGCTGTGCTGATGCGCTGCAAAGGAAATTCATGGTTACTATTAGCACGTTTGGAAGGATGAGGGAAAGGGAGGGATGGCAGGGGGAGATCCGAAAGATCCAACTGATTCAAATTTGTCCCAAAAATTAATGGTAACCTACAACTGAAGAAAATGATATTTTGGACATGAGCTGGGCATACATGTATTAATGTTTACTAGGCTTTTATCAAAATTTCAGCTTGACATACTGTACATGTAATAAGTCAAAGACCCTTACATCTGTTTGTAGAAGTCATTGCGGTTTGATTGACACATTCAAAAATTGATCGATGAATCAAAAAGATTGAAGTATCAAAAAATTGATACACTCAGGTTCTTGCTTGCTCAAGTAATGACTTTCACGAAGACTTTGCAATAAATCGAAAGTACTTTTGTGCATCAAAAAGTTTAAATCAAAAACTTAAAGAGCTTGTATTTAGCAGAAGCAATCAAAATTCTAAGCTAGAATTACATTTACATAAGCTTTTTTATTATTATATACTGTACATAAAGCTGCAAAATCGTGTAACTCATCTCCTAGATGACCTTTTAATAAACTTTCAGGTATAAAATACATGTAGTTAAGATTCCTAAAATTGTACAAAAAAAATGATTTATGCAGTAATGCATTTCTTTGAATTGGACAGTCATTACCAATTTCAGAAGCCATTATGGGCAATCCTATTAGCAAGTGACAGCTGTGGATCATTGGTAGTGAGATGATGCTCCACAATATTCCAACATAATAAAAACAACGTCAAGACCATGCATAAAGAATTTAAAATGGACTCGATTCCACCCAAATTTGAATTTTCACACAAAGATACGTATTGGACGTGTAGAGGGTATGAAAAAATATCATGCATTTTATATATCAATACTGAACAGATGTCTACGTTACCAGAAACTCGTCCCTTATGAAGTACTTTGCCCTTGTTACTTCCGGATCATCTCCAGGTTCTGGATTAGTGGCTGAAACAAAGAGGTGAAAGGAATTAAGTAATTACTTGATAACGAATGTATCTAAATTTGGTAATTATAGCCTCAATCTTCAAATAATTCATTTAATTAAAATAAAATGATACGTGGCATTCCCCATATTAGATAACATTGCACAACGTTTCTTGAACCCAGCTAGACAGCCAAGATAGGACAAAAACAGGAGATAACCTATCATAAATTGGATGTTTCGTTAAGTGTCAGTTAAGAAATTTGGTAGGTATGTTCATTAGATAATTATGGTAAATTCTTTTGGCGGATGGAAATTACTTAGGCCTACTACAAGAACTGATTCACTTCTGCCTAAATTTTGTCAATCTTAATCGAGGTCAAAGCATATTACTCACCATCATTAGGGGTCGAGTAACGCGAAAAATCGGCAAAGTAATCCTCTAGTCTGGATTTTCCTGCCTTAATTTTTTCGGCTAATAAATCTTGTTTGTTGAGGAACAGAATTACAGAGATCGTCTTTAACCACCTACACGATTCACAAACACAGTTAGCACTTTTATAAAGAATAGATAATCTGCCCTGTTCCCTCGCTACATCATTGCATTCAGTCTGGTACCTGTTATTCCAGATGCTTTTGAATAGTTCTAGAGACTCCCTTAGCCGGTTTTGGTTAGGGTCCTCACGAAGCACCATGTTGTAACTGCTACACGCGGTTACAAATATGATGGCCGTCACGTCGTTGAAACACTGAATCCACTTTCGCCTTTCATCTCGTTGACCACCAACGTCAAACATGCTAAAATAAAACATCACAAATGCGAGGTTGTTACCTATTTCTGCTTTTAGAGCATGGTTTAGAAAAAGTCATGGTGAAGATCCCTGGTCATAGCTGCTCATTTTGGTAAATTCACGTCAAAAGCCCAGCTAATTTGGTTGGTACTTACTGAAAATTTACTTTATCGACTTGAAACCTTGTCTCGAATATTCCAGATGTCAAAACACGACATCGGAGGATGTCCTGGGGAAAGAGAAAACGGTCCAAAATTGGTTATGGAAATCTACTGAAAGCTGCTACTTAAATAGACTTGCTTACCTGTTCTGTAGGTGTATAGTCTGGCTGCTTGATTATCATTACCTTATCTAAGAAACTGAAAAAAGGAAAAATAAATAAATAAATAAAGCAATTAGAATCTTGCAAAGTATAGGAATTTTCTCTTCCAGAAAGATAAAAATTAGATAAGAAAAGAGTTAATTTGAGAAAGATCACAACTATTGGACGTTTTGCTTCAAATACGAAGGTACTTCAACGTGCCTGAATTAATTAAAATTGGAAGGAACTTGTTTGAAAACGCGTGAATCTTTCTGAAGTTCATTTTAAATGGAGAAATATTACAACAATAAAACTAAAATTGAACCATGTTTTATTTTAACTCACTTATATTTCGGTTTAATTTTCTGTGAATTTTTTTTCGGTTTTTAAGTTTACCAATTCATTTTATGTACGAGTATGCATATTTGGGGGATTGACTCCATTTCTAAACACGAACTTTATTTCATTCATATACAAATTACACAAATAGGTAATTTGTACAGTATTTTTCAATAATTTGTGTATGAAACAAAAATGTGCATGCATTAAACCCACTATTTAAGCCACAAGAAACAATGCAGAATTTTCCACTGGTGGCATCAAATTTGCACTCAAAGCTTCAGATTATGGAGCATCTTGGATTTTCGGATTAGGTATCTCCATCAGAAGGAGGAACAGCATCCTCCCACGCAGAGGGCAGCTGGCCTCCTTCTACCCATCCCTCCGTCGTAGCACCCAAGTAGCACCCTTCACCTTCTTAACGCGTAATGGGCCAATTTCTGGGAAAAAGGGGCAAAATAGCAGCCCACGCGCCACCCGATCCCCACAGAGGGCGAATGCATCGCGTTTCGAATCGTTCGCTCTACCCTACCTCCCGAAATCTTATCCCTTCAAAACTGCTCACCACCGCTTTAGCCCCACCAACCTCAACCACCCCACACCACGGTATTTTTAACCACACGCGTTCCCGAATTAGACGCTCTTCAACTTGGCACGGCTCCACTCCCGTCCCGGGGAGTAAGCCTCCCCTCGTTCGCGCGATGGCTCATGGGGGGCGCTTCCCTCGCCTAATCCACGCTCCAACGTGCTAATTGTCGGCCGGGCCGATCGCGGGACTTGGCACCACCTCCGAAATCGGCCGAAATGGCGCCAACATTGCTGCCATTAGCGATAGCGCCGGTTCTGGTGGCGCGGGCCCCCGAGAGGCTCTTCTGGAGGGGTCTTTGGCCTCATTACCTCGGCGAGTGCCCCCTGCGCCGAGCGGCTTTAACGGAGGGAGATCCCCTCCCCCCTGGAACTGCCGAGGGATCCCACCGGTCCCGGGATCGGATGAAGGAAGATAACCCGAGGAGTTGCTTGATGTCGGAATTCTGGGCTCATCCATGCCAATAGTGTTTCTATGAAAATTTGAAACGCCGCTTCACAAGAATTCTTGCTGGATCGAGATGGCCTAAATTGCCCTTGCATGACCTTTGTCCTTCCGAAGTCGCTATTGTAGCATGAGAACAGATTTTCGTGCACTTTGCCACTCAGAACATCACTTTTCCAACAACCATGGCAGACTATCGAAACACTCTTCTACAGCCCTTCAACCCCCCCCCCCCTCCCCACGGATACGGTTATTGATCGGCGAAATCTGGGGTGGGACATGTAATTCTTGCTAGGCAGAGCCTCTGAGAGGAGTTTCATTAGGGAGTTACACAACTATTCTTTTTTTGGACTCTTTTCATTCTGTTGCATCCAATAAACTACATGTACAGTGTATGTAAGAGGAAGCTAGGTCCGGAGACACAATCAAAGCTGATACAGACATTAAAATGGTGCTTCTGAAGTACATGTTCATATATATGCAAACATTAGCTGTGATCCGAGGAAATTTGTAGCTCCCCTCTGGCTCTCGGGCCCAGATACTATGACTATGTACATGTACCCCCTACATCCCCTCTCTTGGAGCCTGTTCCCTGGAGAAAAAGTATGAGATTGTTAAAAAATATGGGATAATAATATGCACGTTTCAAACGCAGCACCACAGTTTGTGTTGGATCCAAAATGGGGCCCAGAATTGTGCTTGCTGCACGTTGCACGCACGCGCACTTCGATTTAGAGCATGTTGCTCTAGATAGGTAGCGCTGCAGCTCCGAGATGTCGGCTATTCTAAAAATACCTCCCATTTAAGTGGATCAACATTTAAAATTAGGCCCAGTTATAGCCATGCTACGTGTATTTCTGCTAAAGGTAAATTTCTTCGTTTTTTTTTTCACATCTTTCTATACGTAGAAGTTCGCATTTTAATTTATGCTTCGGTTTGCTGCACTTTCTGCCCAATGAGCATCAACTGCATCATATCTAAATGCGTTTGGACCCAAGATGGCGCTGGTGGAGTCTTGCACACGGATCAAAATTACGCGAGTGCGTCAAGAATAACGCCGGCGCGCTGCAATATGTGAACTATTTCACGGCTCGCATTGCATAACCATGAATCCGAATCTTCAATGAGCCCACTTCCCCGCGGGTTATGCAATTGTGATGTGACAATGTGCAAACTGCGGGAAGTGCCGTCAGGTGGCGTCCGCGTCTTCCGAGCCTTTAATTAGGGCATTCCGGTTGACGGATATCGCAGGCTCCATCCTTCGTTTATTTTCGTCGTCGCAGTTTTTCGCGACGCGAGCTTCTTCTTATTTTTAGTCGCTCATTGTTCGAATTTAGCAGCTCGGGGGGCGCTGCCGACGTCTCCGCGGTGCGGGGGTGGGTCGCGAACCCTCCTCGTTCCATCTACCTACGCGCGGCAAAAAACTGAACCCGAGCTAAATTTAGAAAGCTCGAGCAATGCTATAAAACGTAGTCTTGTGTTTGGATTTTTTCCCCTCCCTTCGAATCTTTCACTGGCGAGGAGAGTTCCGCAAAACGCACTGCGCTACAAATCGAAATTTCCCGAGAGGGATGCATCGAGGAAACAAAAGGACCCAAATCTGGCGTTGGGGAAATTCGACAAAATGCATTTCCCACCACTTATTTCTCGAGATGCCATAGGATGAGGCGACGTGATGTTTGGATAAGAGAGAGAGAGAGAGATGCTTTATGAACGGCCCCTGTCGAGGTCTTGACCCATCGATTCGGCCAATGGGCGGCAGTATCTCGAGAGGAGGTGCTCGTGAATGAAACCTCGATCCGACATTTGCGCCAATATGGGCCAACCATAAATAACGTGCTTCTAAAGGAGGGAGTGGGGGGAATGCCCATGCATTTTGACATGGAATGACGCTGATTTTTGGCTTCTGGGGATTCGAAATTCGAGCACAAAATTTTTGGATGGCCCAATGATATGTATGTTATAAGGGATCATCCATAAAGCACGTCCTGTATTTTTCCAGGTTTTTAGACTCCATCCCCTTGTCCTGTTTATGTAACCCCCCCCCCCTTCCACCCACATGTCCCGTCCAATTTTGAAAACAGCTTGATGATTACATAAGCAATTTTTAATAATGTATGTTCTTTATACATTTTTACATTGAAAATATTACCATTAGTGAACCACAGACCTACAGAACATTATAGGGAACAGGGAATTTCCCCTTACAAAATAAACACCAAACCACCCAGTTTTAAAAGACCAAAATGAACTCTTTCTCCATACAGGGGCAGTTCTAAGCACAAGTTGACATCCAGACGTCCACTTTCCTTGAAC
>JAQGAO010005582.1:0-13400 GCA_034697705.1 Ommatoiulus sabulosus
GAAAAATTGCCATAATGGTCAGGCAAAGTCAGGAAAAGTCAGGCAAGACCAATCTATAAAAAAACTGGCAACCCTGTCTTAGTTAATCAAAATAAAACAAAAATCGTTTTTTTTTTGTTTCTAAGTTTTTGAGTACATACTACAGGTTTTTTTACTAAACAATCAAACATAATTTTCGAGTGGCGTGTTGAAAGGATTTTCTCGCAACACCTTTTTGAGAAGTGTGCTAGATAGATCTTAGATTTGTGACGTCGCACTTGCTTTGTCAAAAAAGCAAATTTGCGAGCATTTTGCAATCACTTGGATAGGTGCAATAATCCTGTCCTCTTCCATTCAGTGTTTATAATGATAATGCGAATGCAGAGAAAGCTTCCTGTTTTGCTTGTACACTGTAAATAGATATCTCGTTTGGGAACGTGTAAATGTAGGTGGCCGAATTGGGAAAAAAAGCCTAACTAGTTAAGCAAATTTGGTTAGTGAACAGAAATCTAAAGTGTTCGGTTTGTGTTTGTGTTTCTTAATGATTTTTGAGTTTTTACTCTTACTGGAGCTGTATGACAACCCGTTCACAGCCTGCACCCTTTTTCCACCCATAGTTGTGTAATTTTTGATTACAAATAAATTTAGTTTTATAAATCTTTAACATTTTTTATGTTTTTTATCCGTAGAATTCCCATTATTGCTTGCTTTTAATTATTGTTCATGATGATGTTGTGGGGAACGATTTGTGGCGCTGCGAAACGTTCTCAACTTTTTGTTTCTTTAAGTACAAATTAAATTATCCCAATGCCCTCTTCATATTAGTAGTGGTTATAAAGTTGAAATTGCTTTCAATTAGCTTGTACTCAGTTAACTTGAGTTATTCAAAAACTTTTAACAAAAGCACCATTTGAGCATTTATATTCTTTCTATTAAACATTTCCAAATAAGATGCAATTTCTTGTAGTTTTGATAATTGTGAAATTTCTTTTTGAAAAGGCATTAAAATAGGGACTGGTATCTTCACATAATAAAAATTCTAAAAAGTAGCCAAGTTCAGTACTTATCGTCTTATTAATCTAGCTATCAGACAAGTTCAAAGTAATCTGAACAACTTGAGGGGTTGTTCAGATACTTTAAAATGAGAAAACTAATGCAACATTTATGCTTCACTATGTTCAATAGATAAAAGTGACCATAAACAATTAATTGGAACCACGAAAACAAGAGGATATAATATCAAATGTTTTATTTAAAATTGTCGGTATTTCTAGTTTCTGATCTGAATTGAAAACATCTCAAATCTCGAACGTTATTAAATTTTCCTTTATTTTCGTTGTACCAGTTACTTTATTAATTTCATTTAGCAAAGGTATTATTTCGTTTTCTGAAAGATTCACGCTTCAGTTTTTCGCCTATTTTAGTCTAAAAATGAGAAAATTTTGAGTTACAGGAAAAATTTTGTTTTAAAAACATTGAAAATGTGGGAAGACTGATTTTTTGTCGTTATTTTGCTTGTGTGTGGTGTTTGTGCCTAAGGCATGAGTAATTATTACATTCAACCTTTAAATTAAATTACTCAATTTTTATTTTTGTCACTTGGTATATTTCGCAAAGTTGCACGCATTCAACACTAGATGAGAGGTGGCTATATATGTCGAAAGGGCTGAGTGCCCTGTGCATATTATTTGGCAATATGTTAAAAGCATCCAAAATTAATATACAAAAAATTCAAACAAGAGTGTTATTTTTGTACAACCATATCGGTAATTTTCAGCACACGCAACTCTTTCGAAGATCCGGCCCTGTTCGCAAATTGTTATCATTAGCATTATGTAAATGCAATATACAGAGTATGTGAAAGTTATATTAACACATATTCATCAGATATAATGGGAGAAAGGTTAATACTAGAGAAAATAAATAGTGGTGGTCCACTCTTCTTTCCTCTACCTTTAACCATTTTTCCATTGTATCTGAGAAAACAACAACAAAAAATGAAGTGTTGACATAATATTTACATACATTGTACATCAAGAAAACGAGATCTGTGTCCATGAAAGATGAAACAAGCTGCAACTTTTGTTTATCATCCTGCACGCTATGCATCTCATTCTGAGATTTTAACAATTACTGTGCACATTTACTCTACACACTTACTCTGATTGACATGTGGCTAAATTTCCTGGAACAGCCCTATGTGAAGTTAATACGCACGCATTGTGAAAACTATTCCCATATTTCCAAACTTCTTATGGTATTCTGCACCAGTCTATCCTCTTTTTTTTCCTTCACCCCAGAAAGCATTATTTTAACCCGAAATATGGTACCGTGTGTGAAATGTTTTCTTGTATGAGTTTTCAATCCATAACGTGCAATGATATCAATTAATGTCGCGTATATTTCCAATACTGTTCTGTGATACCTTTTATTCTTGATTACGTATGTTTCGCCTTTCAACCATTGTGTCGATTTCCATTCTCATTTTTTCAAATGCGGACATTAGTTTAGCTTTGATGGGCTTCTCTGTATTAATTGTAGCACTTTCCTTAGAACCACAGTGTTAGAACACTGACATGTTCTCTCGGTTTCCAGTGAAAGGTCTGGAAGTGAAAAGCTGCTAGAACGGTTATTAAACGCTAAAACAATTTTGAAAGAATTGATTATGCCGTCTCTAATATTGATAATGTTGTTTGGATGGCAAAGACGTGCTCTCAAAATTTCTGATTTTCGATAACTCATAATTTGGATCGTTCTCAATTGGATATTGTGCTTGACAGTAGTCGTAAATAGACCTCAAGATATGCTTCTAAACTACTCTAACATTTTTGTTAAATGTTAGAAATAATTATTGATACAATTTTTTTTATATAACTCCCACTTTTTTAATTTACTTGTCACATTTCAGCTGAATCATGACCGTTGCAGTGCTATAGGCCGAGCTTGTATACATGTATTTACCAGCATGGTTTTTTCTGTGATTTCCAATGTGCTTCTCCACTGTGCTACCGCTGAAAGGCGATTTTTAGATAATGGACCTTATACAGAGCTTATACAGTATCACGTGGCATATTTTCATTCGGTAATTTCCGCCATGGTGAATTGAAAGTCACGTGTTACCGGCATAATGACAAAATCTGCAGATGGTCCATGGATTAATTACCCTTTCCCAAATGCAATATTCGTATTATCTAGCACATTGCACAACGGGGTGAATCGACTCCACCAATAAGCCCAAGCGTGAATAGAGCGAGCTAATTAATGGACATGTTTTTTTGTTGTTTTTTTTTTTAAAAAACTCTATACTTATATAATAACTACCGGTATTATTCTAGAACCTAGAAATGTCCTTCCATGTCCACGTAATGTACCTGATGATGTACAAATGCCTATGTTTCTCGTTGACTATTTTAGTGCAATGTGTCGATCAATGGACTTGAATCTGTTTTTGATGGCATTTCTTTGTAATTTTAAGCAACGAGTTATTTTTTATTGAACAGAAGATTCTCCGAAACAAAACGAACAATAATTTCATAGAATGCTCTCCACTTTTCCCGGCCTGACATCACAACGCACTTCTGTACCAAGATGGCCACTCCATCAGGCTCCATGGTCGCCATTTTGGTTCTTGCACACGCTGTGATGTCATGCCGAGTACCCACGGAGCGCCATTTTCATGGCGTCTTTTCCGAGTAGTATTTTTTCAATCGCATCTACGAGCTCATGAAAATTGGAAAAATTGCCTTAATGAACTTGAATGTAAATTCCGTAATAAAAAGTGTTTTAATTTGGTAGGTATCCTAAGGCGGCGCCATATTTGCCGCTCGGAGAACGCCGAAATGAGTGGACAATTATATGATTTGTGTTTCGTTCAGTGTGGTTAATGCATTTTTAACATAGTGCCCCATTCTTGACTTCTTTTTGTGCATTTGCGAGGCGAGCAAAACTATGGCCAAATGTCTCCATGTGATTTAAAAGGTGAATGGCTTTTGAGATAAGGGGATCAACTAATTTATATAACGAAAGATTGTGCTTTAGCTAGATTAGTAATAATTAATTTGCTTCTGTCCAAACGAGTAATAAAACACGATAGTTCATCTAATTACCGACCGTTATTGTGTTATTATCATTTTAAGGGAGCTTGCATGTTTATCTGAATTTCAAATGGCGTCAACGGTCACCTTGGCGCAATTTCTGATACAGTGTGCATTGTATGATTTCAACTTTCCTCTTATAAGGTATTGTATATTTTATCTCATTATTCTATGACACACTGTTAACTTTCTAAGACTGCTTACAGTTCTCCACCAAAGTTTTCTCACGTTGTATATCGATGAAAGTTATCCAAGAAAGTTATAATGGTTGTCAAATTTAAAGAAAAGTAGAAATGTAGGCAGTATATAGCTACTCTATTCATTTGATATTGCAAAATTTAACTTAAACTTTCCGCCAATTTTAAGTACATGTACCACATTTGAATCGGTCATGTGCTCAGCTCAGGAAAGGGACACTACAGAGATGGGTGGTGTAAATCTGGTGCACACACCGAGCGGTAAGATACCTACAACCTAAGCTGGAACCCCATACTTGAGTTTGATTCGGCGGACATAATGTTTACATTTTGGATTATCTTTACTTTTAATTTTAACACTTTTACGCCAATTTTCGGATGCGGGTTCGAATCCCACGCATCTTTACGCTGTCCTTAAATTTATTTTTATAAAAAACTAGCTGGACGGCCCGGCTTTGCCCAGGCTGTTCATTGTTTCTATGCTAGGCGTACCAGGCGAATCTGAAAGAAAGTATGACATACATGTTTAAAAAAACTGAGTTTGGTAATTTGTTTTAACATAGTCCAGTGGCATTAACAAGAATTAGCTTCACTCGAGTTTTTTATGCTATAAATTCATTTTGTATTAACATAGTAAAAAAGTTCGTCTCTCAGATTCGCCTGGTAGGCCTAGCATAGAAACAATGAACAGCCTGGGCAAAGCAGGGCCGTCCTGCTAGTGAACTTATATGAAAAGCATTAATCTTTTATCCGCAGAAGAAAGACAGTAACGCTTTGTCAAAACTCAATGGTGGACTTCATCCTGGAGAGGTGACCATTGGTCAGCTGCTGGCGCCAACTCTCAATCGACTGAAGCAGGAAGTGGACGAGATTCTCTTGGTATTCTCGGCCATACCAGTGAGTCTAGTACCTATAAAAGATCAGATCTCTGGCTCGATAGTACGAGTGAGCTCGTATGCCCTCACGCATTCCAAATTGGGCAGACTGCTTCCCACCGCTCGATTAAGTAATTCTTATAGTAACAGTTAAGTTTCCAATTAGACGGTTATTTTTATTACAAACAGCAATGTCTTTCCAGGCCATCTTTATCACCATTACGAAATGAACAAGAGACTTCCCCAGTGGATTTCCAGTTTGGCTTTGGGCTTTGTCTCTTTTCCAGGAGGACATGGCGAAAGCAGTTTCAGAATCACTGTGCCATATCCGTATAATGTATGGCAATTTGGGGCGAGTGCATTTCCGGAAATTATCAGCATGAAGCAAAAACTAAAGAACATTAATGATGTAAAAGTACTGAAAAACATCTTTTTGATGCATAAAGTAAAAAAGAACCATAATAATGAAAAAAAAAAACCGTTTTGATGTACGAAGTAAAAAAAGAATCCCTTTGATGTAAAAGTACTGAAAAACACCTTTTTGATGCATGAAGAAAAAAGTACTTCAATGATGTTAAAGTACTGAAAAATACCTTTTAGATGCATGAAGCAAAAAATTAACCCTAATGATGTAAAGGTACTGAAAGAACCCTAATGCTGTAAAAGTACTGAAATAAACTTTTGATGCATGAATTATAAAAAAGAACCCTAATGATGTAAAGGCACTAAGAAACACCTTTTTGATGCAAAAAGTAAAAAAGAACCGTGTAAAAGTACAAAAATAAAACCCCTTTTTTATGCATGAAGTAAAAAAATTAACGTTAGTGATTTACAAGTACTTAAAAAAACCTTTTTAGTGCATGAGGTAAAAAATAACAGCCAACCAATTAGCAATAAAAAGTTCCTCTTTGTCTCCTCCAGTGTATAGGTAAGTAGAAGAAGCAAAAAAAGCTTTATGTTGCTAATTGACTGGCAGTTATTTATGGAAACAAACTAATGAAAACAATTTATGTGATTCCTCCAGAGTGGAAACAGCTTAAGAATCAGTAATCATGATGCTACCTTGCTGGGGACATTTCACTAACTACTCATAGCAATGCCCCCTACAGTGTTAAAGTTACATCATATACATGCCTGGCTTTCACCACATAGGCCTCATGATCTCTTTTACAGACTTATGCCGACCGACTCAACCCAACCATCTGCCATCTTATACAGGCGTTCTGGCCCCTGACCTCTAACCCAAATTTAGAGGGCCAATTCTTTTACAGTTCAAAGTACACAAGCTCAGCCCTTTTTGTCGGTCAGGGCAACATCTACACTTTTGACGGGCGCCCCCTGCACCTGGAGAAGCACCTGAGTCCCGAATGCGTATACCTTCTAAGTCACGACTTCGAGGACCAGAGATTTACCATCTACTATCGTGATGGGAAGTTCCACTTCCTGTTTGCAGACACTCGTTTGGTCTTCGCACAGAGTGGTGATGTTTCAGTCAACGGGACGTCCGTGGACTTGCCCTTGGAGCACTGGAACGGGTAAGCAATTTTGGAGTTGTGGCGTTGTTCAGATTCTTATCATTATGCATAAATGTAAATTTGTTCCATAGGGATTTCCGTGCGAGCCGTAAAGAAAACATGGTCGATATCGACACCAAGTACAATTTGAAGGTGACGTGTGACGTGGACGCCATCTTCTGCATTTTCTACACCAACACGTGGAAATTCAACCAGCTGATTGGCCTACTGGGAAACAACAATGATAATCCCGATGATGACGAAAAGGTGGGTAAAGTGCTAGTTTGCATGCCAAAACTATTTGTTGGGACATATTGCGAACTTAATGCATTCAGCAACACTACTTTAATGGCATTCTTTACTTCCGCTCCATATATACGACTTCGAAATTTTTAGTCTTTCTTACTTTTATCCTAAATTTCCCAAGACTTCCTTTAATATTTTTTCGGCGACGTCACATCCAATTCAATCATGGTTTTTCAAACACTATATCCAATCCAGTTCTTCAGAACTTCCATTATGGTTTTTTAGAGACTTTATATCCAATCCAGTTCTTAATAGCTTAACTTCCATTACTGTTTTTCAGAGACCATGCAGAGATTTTCAGAACTTTTCTGTTTTTCAGAGATTTTTCATCTAAACAAGTTTTTCATGTTCTTTTATTCTATTCCTGTTCTTCAAAGATTTCACCTCTTTAATTCAAACTTTCCTCAAACTTTATTCCATGATAACATTTTAAAGGTTTCCTTTCTGCGTTTGGAAATCTTAGATGTCTGTATTCCTTGTATTTGAAATCTTCAAAGGCTTCTCTTATTAATTTCAAATTTTACAAAGATTTTCTTTCTTCCACTGATAATACTCAAAGATCTTTAAATTCCAAATTTTAATTCACTAAGTGTATTTCATCAATTGCATAAACTTGATTTTACTAAACGTTGATTTTATGGAAATTAAGGAAATCATTTAAAACAATTCATGTCAATTGATGATAACTTCCATTCAAACTTTATCAAGACTTGCCAACTTCCATGTCACCCCAAATGATATAAATCTAGCATTCTTCCCATATCCTCCTTCATGTAAACCTCTTCTCCAATTGGACCAGGTCTTTTAAGGAACATTACATGATACTCAAAATTTTACAATTATTTTCAATTCGTTTAACAAACCTGTGAAAATTCAAACTAACATGCTTCCAACCTTTCGAACAAGATTATTTTGGATTAAAATATTCCAAAACTACGGAATATTCCTATATATGATCAAATTCTCAAATATCATTCCAAATTAAATTACAATTTTAACATTTCACATTTTACTTTTGCATGTCACCTTCTGCGGACAATCTGTGGTCAATCAGATTTTAAAAGAGGAATATTTCTGCACTTCCGTTGACATTAGTCTACTGACTCAGTATGAATTGACCGGAAGTGGCCAGTGTGGCCGGAAGAAAGAAGACTTATCGGACAGCATTCAGTTCGACGACACGGTATACCCCAGTTCGTTTAGTTTAAAATTCTGCCACTTCTTTACGCCAAGCGGCAATTTCCTGAATCTGTGCAAATACTGTTCATGCTCTCCTTGTGCAACTGTGAAAGCATATTTGGCCCAATGCGAGACGCATATGGCATCTGTGGAACAGGTCACAATTAGCTGTGGTAAGTCTTGTAAAAAATCATCTAAGTAATCCGTAATATAACATCAATTGGCATCTTTAATGATGCCATATGACATGCTAAAGTCAAATACTCTTAAATAATAAAAGATCAAGCAATATTTTGAAATTAACTTTGAATGCTGAACAAGATAATTCAAATGTCCATGAAGACATCTTTGCACTGAAAATCATAACATTTGATATATTTAAAATATATTTATTCGAATTTATGGATCATTAAGTTTTTGATTGCCAATAAAATAAAATTGTAACCATTTAAAAAAATCTGACAATGAAACATTAAACTTTTATAAAAAAAAAAACGGATTTCATTATCTAACAAGGAATTTCAGATAACAGAAATAATGAATACATGAGTTTCATTAAATTGGAAAAGACTAAGGAAATACAATAACTATCTGTTTCCACATATTCTATATTTATTTCTAATTCAATTTTTACAATTGCAAATATTATTCTTTGAGTCATATTTAAAAAACATGTCTTCGTTTAAGATCAAGTTTGTACAGTATCGATTCTTCTGTCTCACTTTATTCGCCATTTTCAACAGACACATGTAACGGACATAAAAAAGGCACAGAGTGGACTGCTGAAGTGACCAACAAGGTGGAAGTCATTTTTCTTATCGATCAAGCATATGTGGGCAAGAACATTGTAAAAGGTGATCAATTTTCGTTACTAAAACTATTAGTATTACAAGTTTACAACTTTTACTGAACCCAGCGTTACCAAACGATTTCAGGAAATTTCAAAACCTTTTTCCAAAAAGTATTACACAAATACATCACTGAAATAGGGCAGTTTGCCAATTTAGGCATCAATCAAACATCTAATTCATTCGTTAGTATCGTTTGTGCGAAAAACAGAACGTATATATCAAACATTATAAACATTCACAAACTCAGTTCCGATCAAGGATTTAAAAAGTATATAATGTATGATTAGACATTTATTGTAAGATGCAATATCCAGTTCTAATATTCGATCATTATTACAATTTATTTGTGGTCAAACGATTTTTGTATATAATATTATTAAACATATCCACTACATGTATGTGGAAGAAAAACGCTTAAGAAATGAGTTAAGATTCGTGAAACAATTATATCAACGTTATAATTCGTTAATTCTAACAGTTTGTATTTCTAAAATAATGGTACAATTCAAAGTTCCAAGCTGATTTCAGAGCATACGATCAGTTCTTCCAGAGTTAGAAGAAAAGGAAGACTGGCTCTTTAGAAGAGAACAATTTTCACATATCAATTACCCAAATATTCTCACATGTTATATTAAAAATAACTGAATGCAGCGCGTTACACAAAATTTGAAGAGAATTCTAAAATCAGTAGCAATAGGCCTATATGTTTGTCCACAATTTAACGAAAATTTACAAACTCCCACCTTAGAAAAGTTCATATTCAGATACCTAAATATACATTAAAACATGTGTGATCAATGAAAGCCCAATGAAATTTCATAAACAAAAATCGACGGGGAGTGCCGAAAATGGCATTTCCATCAACCATACCATATTCTCCAAGAGTTTCACATATCAAGGTTTCGAATTTACATCACTGATAATGAAATCGCTAGGATTGTTTTGCATGCACAGAATCCACTAAAGTTATCTAAAAAAAATATTTTAGGTATGGAAAATTTGGCAAATTCCATCCATACAAAATTCGCCGAATTTGGCTACTCGGCGGTAAGCTACGGCATCGTGGGTTTTCGAGGAAGAGGTGTCAGATCCGGGGTGGAACAACACACCCTCAACAGGTCAGTAATACATGAATGTTGGGACTGAACTAAAAGTTTTTAAACTTAATTCTTAAAATTCCCGATTTATCAGCAAATTGTTCGGAAATGCGAGGGAGTTCAGCACCCACGGGTTGAAATCCCTGAAATTCAATGGACCCAAAGGTGGCAGCGGAAGTGTTCCCTTCGAAGCTATCACCTACGCAGCAAGTCACTATGCGCTGGATCCCAAAGCTCATCACTTGTTCATTTTGGTGACTCACGAAGATCCCACGGTAAGACTCATTACAGATTCATTTGAATTAGATCTGGCCGGACATTCAAACAGCATTTATACTAATTCTTCAAGAATTATAGTTAAAGTTTTGATTTTGCAATTAATCACTTGAATGGAGCCCATTTCATTTTTGCCACGCATCCCCGTTTTTCCTATTATGGGAAGCTGATGTGTTTTTCAAGGTTACGCCCTTTTTCGATTTTTTTCTTTAAGTTTACCCCCGCCCCAGGGCCCATCCTGTCATGTGCTCCTGACGGTATGCCACTTCCTGCTGGTTTGCCCTTGACATGCGACTGCCCATTTGCAGGCATTTGGTTTATTCCCACCTGCTGGTCAGCCCCTCACACTGTTCTTTGTGCTTGGTGAAGGTAGTCCTGTGCCTTTGTCCAACCTGTGTTTCTTCCTGTGTCAGTGTGGTCTTTTTGATGTGTTGTAACCCTGTCCTGAGCTTTCTGCCCCCCCTCCCCCTTAGCATTCAGTGTCTGCATCCCTAAATGTCCTGTATTATTCCCTCCGTGCATCCTACTATAATTTTGCAAATATTCCAGCCACTGTTACCCATGTCAACGTCTGGGCGCCTTTTGCCTTACAGGCACTGCACGCTTATACCCACCCACCAACCAACCAACCAACCAATCTTTAAGTTTAGCTTTTAAATTAGCCGTAAATTTCGTTAGTGAAATATCGTTAGTTATAGTATAACTCGCAGCTACAAAAATTAGATTGATAATTGGATTGAAGGCAGGGCGTATGTTTGTACTGAGTGGGATACATGTACATAGAAACGGCTTAACTAAGGAGGACAAAAGTGAATTAAGGGAAGTGAACTTAAAGTAATTCAAAAACGTATTCAGTTATTATTTTCAGTCTTTTAAGTTAGATTGGTCTGATTAGGACTGGCATAGAGTTAATGTCTATGTAGTCAATAGAAATTTTCATTAGAAATTTTCTTTTCTATTAGTCATTAGAAATAGTGGTTAGACATTAGAATTTTATGTGGAAAATGGCTTACAGGATTAGGTGGACCCAATTCATGTGGGGGACCTTTCCAGAGCATCACAGAGTTTGAAGAATAGGAAGGCGGTTGGGATCCTAAATGAGTTCCTAAAGAACCAGGTAGCGAGCGGAATTGAAAATATTTTGCAAGATTTTCAATGTGGTCTTAAGGATAAGACATATACCAGACAACTGGAGGACCACTAGTGACACTTATCCATAAGAGGAAAGGAAAAGATTAGAGGGATCTGAGCAGCTATAGACCATTGGCTATTAGTAGTTGTGTCTACAAGTTATATGCTGGGCTGCTCAATGGTAGGTTTCAGAAATAACTGGAATCGAGTGGAAGGCTGGTGGACTTTCAAAATGTGTTCAGGAAAGGAAAAAGGGGGAGTGACAACCTATTTGTTTTAACTCAGTTGATGGAGGTGGCTGAAAAAGGGCAAGTCACTATATATTGCCTTTTTGGACATAAAAAGGGGCATTCGATAATGTGAACAGGGAAAGTTTATGGGGTTTACCGGTAAGTTGCGGCATTTCGAAGCCACTAGTGGCAGCAATAAGGGCTCTTTATGAGGATACTAGGTATGTCATACAGTAGGGGGATGCTGGATATCACAGATTAGTATGGGGTGGATTTTGAATTGGACTTTGGGGAAGATAAGTCAGGCATCATGTTAACAAATGGGATGGATGTTGGGTCTCATATCTGGACTCCGAATGGGTTCAGGGTGAAGACAGTCACCAGCTAAAAGTATTTAGCGGTACTTTTGAATCACGGTAATAGGTACTTGTCAGAGATGGAGGAAAGGATACACTTCAAAGAAAGATGAATAGCAGGTCTTCAGCGACAACTGGCATTCCAATCCTTCTCGCAGTATGAAATAATCAGAGATGCCTGGAAATGGGTGGTGGTACTTGCTATCACATATGGAAATGAAGTACTCTGTCTGCCACCTAGAGTAAATCAAGATTTGGATTGTATGCAGCGTGAAAATGCTAAGGCTTGCATTACGAGCAAATAGATTCACGGCAGTTGAAGCATTGCAGGAAGAGATGGGGTGGTCGGAATTTGATGCACGTGAAATAATTGGGAAAGGAACATACATGCGATGCTTGTTGAATCTAGGAAGGAATTTTCAAGCTGGGAGTTGTTATTTTGACAACAGCTACACCAGTGCCTTACTGTTTAGGGCCAGTGTGGGATCTCTTGAGACCAACAGTTGCTTGTTCAAGTTCAGGCATTTGGGTAAATTATGTGACCTATAGGATGAGCATGTCCAGCAAGTGCTGTGCCAATATAGAGTTGGCAGAATATAGAGGGGGCATGGTGGGGGCTTCTGAAGAAGTATGGCTGGGCTTTGGTGAGAAATGGACAGAGGGGAGAGGCCATAATACCGACCAAGCTCTTGCTGGGAAAGTGGTGGGTGCTAAAATAAAATGTGGGACAGCAGTCAGCAGAACAATCCAGTGCAGTTCAAACAGCAGTAGTGCAGAGCTGAAGGTTAGTTGTGGAGAGGACTCCTTTTTAAGTTAGTACTGCCTTCCATTAGGAGGCTCCATCTTATAGGATATGCTACACCAATCTAATCCAATCAATTCAATTCAATTCTTTACCACTACAGTCAGTATATAATACCATTTGGCAGGGGGGATCATTATACAAATTAAGTCAGACTACAAATCAATCCAGGGCATGCACAGAAAAAACTGAAATGGACTTAATTGGAATTTAAATATTTTAATATTCCTATATATGGATGTTGATCCACCTATCCTCATGAAATCATGCTTTAATAATCATGCAATTATAAACATTTCACAATTTCTAAGCATTGCTTGGAAGGATTACCTTCATATGATTTTCTGATAAATCTCAAAGCAATTCTGAATAACAAAGTCCATATTAAATTTAAATTGCAGTTCCACCTCTAAGATTTCATTTGGATTAATCTTTGTGGCACCCGTGTTGAGCACCTAACCACTCGGGTAAAGGCTGTGCTGTCAAAAGCCAGCTCAAAACCTATAGTGGTGG
>JAQGAO010005583.1:0-13397 GCA_034697705.1 Ommatoiulus sabulosus
ATGGTCTCTTAAACCCCCCCCCCCCCCCAGATTTTGCTTTGTGGCAACAAACCAAAATCTCAGGAGAAAGAGAGAAGAAAAAATAAAATTTGCGTGAGAGGGAAGCAAGCGTATATAAAAAAGGAATTATGAACGTAACATGGTAAAATTGGCGAATGAAAAAATGGTAGGCGCGTTTAGCATGCTATACTGTCTTTGGGAACTACTCCGTAGCTCTGGGTTGCTTGGTTCTCTTAGCCAAGGGCTTGCTTCGAGTGGACAGAGACGGGACCATCGGCGAACCTCGGGCTGCAACTCTGGACGATGGTCCTGGCGGAATCTGAGCTGGGCCTCTGCTGGTGGACTGTCTGGCTCGTGGGCTGATACGGACATCGGCGGGAGAGGTGGGACAGCTCCGCTTCTTGGTACAGGCCTGCTGACGGACTGAAACGGCAGGAACTGGTCTCGAGGTAGTCGGACCGGGTGAGCGGGATCCCGAAGTCGTGGACGACTGCGGTGCTTGGGCTCGTTTGGTATGAGCAGCGTTGGCCACCAAAACATGTCTTTCGGCCGTCAGGGCCGGCAGCTCTGCCTGGAGATTGTAGCTTTGAGCTTCCAAAAAAGCTAACTGTTGTCTATGCAGTTCGGCTTGTCTGGCTAACTGATTGTTAGCCTGACTGGCAAGCCACTGGAAAAAAGGAATGGGTGCGGGGATCGACGTCTTGACCACGGAAGCTGAGACATCGGCGAAAAACTTTTGAGTTTTAAAAAGGCAGCTTCGTTACTCTTCATGATGTCCGCTGCGGCCTCCTTGGTGGCCAGGGTGACGGGAGCGAAAGCCGTAATAGGTTGATCCGTTGGCGGTGAGATGGTCCTCGGAGCTGCAGAAACGCCTTGTAAGGCTGACGGTGGGAAGCTACGAAAATCGCCATCCCCGAATAAATTCACTGATGGTTGGGACATACTAGAGGTCGACGGGGCGACCTCTCCCTGCAGTAAACGCTGGACTTTCTCGTCCAGGGCAGCTTTAGTTGTGCCGGTTGCAAATCGTGATGCAGCCTGGGCATCCAAGGCGCGATCTAGGTTCTTCTTAGTGATTAAGGATGGCTGGCTTGGTGACGAAAATGTGGAGTCTGATGCGTCGACTCTAAGTTCGTTCACTGAAGTTGAGGAAGACATCTTCTTGAGGACTGGGATCCGACTGGGACAGGAGGCACAAACGTTGTTCCTTGTGGGATACATAAAACAGCACAACGAATTGATTCTAGGTCGTTCAGGCCCTTTTATAGGACCGTTGGGTTTGGAGGCCTGGACGTAATTGGCCAGGATGTCCGTGTCCTCGTTAATGAGGCCATCGTTAACTATATCCGGATGGTAAATGTCCGCAAATTTAGGAATTCGGCGGCTTCTTAATCCTTTTAAACGGAACAAATTGGCGGCTTGTACGACCTTGAAAATAGTTGTGCGGCGATAGTTGGCTTGAAAGGGCGCGACCTCATTCAAGTAGGTCATCTCAGCGAAGTGGGCAAGCGTCAATTTTTGGCATGTGAGGCGGATTTCGTCGGGGTCCCAGATATCCTGGTGATTCGCATAGACATGCGCCAGTATGAAAAAATGTTCGAAAGCAAGTTCGGAAAAGGATTCTTTGCACGTTCTAATTTCCTGTTCGATCGGGGTGGGATGTGAGATTATGGACTGAACGAGTCGGTCAGGGCGCTTGCTGATCCTCGGCGACCGCCTTAGGGCAACCGGGTCATTGACCGAATCGGAGACAGGAAGATCGGGTACAGGGTCTTTGTGCGAAATCGAAGGTGCAACGTTAGAAGGTGTCTCGTGAAACATGATCACGGCGAGGTGCGAATTTGGCGCTGATCCCCTTGTCGGCCTTGCTGATGGGGTTGGTCCGAATCAGGACCTTATCACCAGTTTGGAATGGCGCAATATTTGAAGACGAATTGTTGTTTCGTCGTACATCTTGTGCCTCTTCGAATTTAGACATGAGCTCAAGCATTGTGGCGGAGGTCTCTTGAAGAAAGGTCGACATCGAAGTTTTCGCGTATTTCGCATCAAAACAGCGCTCGTGGAAATTGAAAATACAGTCCTGCGGGGATCTGGGGGTTCTTCCAAAGGTAATGAAGAATGGTGAGTTGCCCAGATTTCTCGACACGGCAGAGTTAAGGGCCCATCGGACCGAAGGGATGGCCAGATCCCAGTCAAGGGCAAACTCCTGAATGGCGATGGCCAATTTTGGTTTGATATCGCGATGTTTCCGCTCCACAGGGTTAGCCTGTGGATGTAAATTTGAAATATTTTGAATTATGAAACCAAAGTGTTGAGAGACCTGCTGAAGTATGGCCGAGACAAACTGCGGACCGTTGTCGCAGCGTAGGCTTTTGGGAGTACCATAACGTAAAAATATTTCATGAATTAGTGTAGTAGAGATGGTTTCGGATTTTGCATCATTTAACGGAAAGAGTTCGATAAAACCTGACGAGACGTCTTCAATCGAGAGGATATAAACTGCCCCGCGGTCAGTGATGGGGAGGGGGCCTACAAGGTCGACACTGATGGTGTCAAACCTAGGCTTTAATGGTGGGCTTGTGACACAGGCTTGGTGTTTCGTAGAAAGGGGCTTGAATTTCGCACATAAGGTGCATACTGCAATATAGTTCGCAACGTCCTTCCTAATACCTGGCCAATAATAGGATTCAATTAATCTGGCGAACATGCCCGCTACACCTTGATGGCCCGCGTGTGGTGCGTTGTGGTGGAGTTCCATCACTTTAACCCGCAAGGACGTCGGTATCATTAGCCTGGGTTTCTCTGAGTCCAGGTGAGCCAACTGGCGATAGAGGATTTCGTCGAGCAAAATGTAACCTCTATTAAGGTATGTGATGTAGTCAGCTGATTTAGCGTCACCTTCTTCTATTAACGTTCCGATGATGGGCAAGAGCACGACGTCCTCACGCTGTGCGTTCTTGAACTCCTCCTTGGAGATGGGAGTCGAGGCGATGTGTAGCTCATGGATTAAAACGACAGGCTCTGCAGGCTCTCCGAAAGGGCATGATAATAGGTCCGCAACCGAATTTAATTTTCTCGGAATATACTCAACTGAGAAAACAAATTGTTGGACCGCAAGGGCCCATCGTGCTAGTCTCCCCTGTGGATTATTCAGGGTGATGAGCCATCGGAGCGGCCTGTGGTCCGTATGGACGACAAAAAGCATGCCCTCTATGTAAGATCTAAATTTCCCAATGGCCCAAATCACAGCGAGGGCCTCACGCTCAGTGACGGAATAATTCCGCTGAGCAGAATTAAATAATTTGGATGCATATTCTATTATTTGGAAGGGCGCCTCGTCGCCCTGAACCAGTGCCGCTCCCATGGCGACATCGCTCGCATCAGTGTACAAACTGAAACTTTTGCTGAAATCAGGTTGGGCCAAAACAGGAGCATCGCACAATTTGGATTTAAGCATATCGAATGCCTTATGGCATCGTTCGTCAAAATCAAATTTAGTGTCCTTTTTTAATAAAGCAAATAACGGCTCAGCAATATCGGATAGGTTTGGGATAAACTTCCCAAACCAACGGCAGGCAGAAACGAAAGATTTCACTTTGGAAACATTCTTGGGGTGCTTGAGATTTAGAATGGCCTGGACTTTGCTGGCGTTGGGACGAATTCCGTCCTCCGAAATGCTGTGGCCTAAAAATTGCACCTCTGGTTTAAAAATGTGGCACTTAGTGCGCTTAAACAAAAAATTGTGTGCAATTATTAATTTCAAAATCTTTTCCAAGTCGGCAAGATGCTTCTCGAATGCGGCCGCCGTAATTAAATCATCTTGGTAGATTCTGTTGAGGATGTTTTGTAACCGACTCATCATGAGGTCGACGACGCGTTGGCAGTGCGACGCAGAATTTCGGGCACCCATGGGCATCCTTGTGTAGCAAAGGTTGCCCAGGGGGGTGGCCGTTAAAAAATATTGTTGGCAGTCCGGTTCGATCGGAATCTGCCAATAACAGTTCGTTAAATCGAACGTCGACATGTGCCGTTTCCCTTTTATCTCAGCTAAAATGTCGTCAATTCAAGGCAAAGGGTAAGGATCTGGCACAGTCATTCGATTTAATGAACGAAAATCCGTAACCATCCTGAGGTCGGCAGACGTATCATTTTTGGTCACCAGGAACGGCGGTGCGGCCCACTCCGAAATAGTGTTTCAAGTAACCCTTGTCTAACATGTGCTGTAGTTTCTCCACCAGCTGAGTTTTTCTTTTGGGTGAGAGATTACACGGTTTTGTGTACGACGGTTTTGCCTCTGGAATTAGCTGAATACGTTGCGGTTCGACTAACGCTGGACCGTCGCATTCGGCAAAAGCTTGGGCGTTGCGTTGGAGCATCAAGTTTACTTGGTGACGTTGATCTTCTGTCAGGTGGACTGCCTCATCTGGCCGTAACGCTATTTCAGGGACGTGATACGAGTGTAGGGAGCCGATTTTGTTAACGACCGAGTGATCAGCGGCGCAGAAATTTTGTTCCTCGAGTGGAGCAACGCTGTTAGTGATGGGATCCGGGGGTAGAAATGCCCAAGTTTGGGATCCGTAGTTGATGGAAATGTTCGCCATCCGCAGAAAATCAGTTCCGAGGATGATGTGGTTAAAATCGGGCACCAACATGAAAGGGACGAAAAATGACTTATCGCGAATGTCGATTTCCAGCTCGGTGTGGAATGTAGTCATTTCGATGGGGCGTTGATTGGCGAGCTGGATTATTCGTGTTTCTTTGGCTAATGGGATGCCAACCTCCATCAACTGCTGAAACAGTGTGTTGCCTCCTAACGAGACGTTTGCGCCTCCGTCGAGAAGGGCTTTTGCGTCGAACGATTCTACGCAGCAATTCTCGTAGATTAAGGCATCATCGTCATGGAGCTCGCCATCCGAGTCGATGGTGTTATTGATCCTGAGGACGGAGATATTGTTGATCTTCTTAGCCTGTTGTTTCTTCTAACCGCACTTATTGGGGCACTCGTAACATGTGACCCCAGGGTGGCTGCAGATGTAACACTGCAGGTTACTGACTCCTTTAATATCAACTTTGACCTCCGATTCGCGATTATTGGGCTGAGACTGGCTACGACCTTTGGAGGAATTGCTGTTGGAATTGGCAGTTGAGTCGGAGCGCTTGTAAGAGTCGCTCCGTCGTCCGCCAAAGTTGGACGAGTTTCTCCTGTTGGATTGTCCGCCCTCACGATGATTGTTAAATTGAGATTTCTTGTCGGAGCGGTCGTCGTTATTCGAGTTCGCTCTGGGTTGAGATCCAGATTGACTTCGATACTTGGACGTAGCTTCGAACGAGAAACGGGGCGTGAGCGCTCCCCTAAGCCATGGCCAGGATCAGAATTTGGCCACTTGCGGCCCGAGATAAGTTGGCTTTCAACGACTGAGGCGTGGAAAAGCAAAGCATCGATAGTTGTAAGCCCAATGGTGTTGAGTTGGCTACGGATATCGTCATGCATGCCACCGTACAAGATGGCAATGGCATGTTCTTGACGCATTGGGGGGCTGATTCTGTCGATCATGTTGCCCATGAGATGGCAGTAATCAGCGATGGGTTGACCATGGCGTTGTCCTGAAAAAACGAGACGTGTCCATTGATCATGGGGCTGCTCAAATTCGCCGTATCGACGGTGAAGAGCAAGCGCGGCATTGACCTATCCGTGTATTTTAAATTACTGCGACGTCCACCATTGACGTGCGTCGCCTTTGAGCAGCGTGATTAGAATGTCGTGCATGTCCAGATCGCTGATGTGGTGCCGACGTACGATAGATTCCACAGCGGCCATCCAACCCAAGAATTCCTTCCTGTCCCCGAAGAATCTGTCCAACTGAGCGAATGCTCGAGTGAGCCTTTCAGGTTTGTCCTCCTGCCAAAGATTTTGACCTTGGACGCGACCTTGAGGGGGAATTGGTGGGCGAATTGGAGAGTCGGTGGTGTTACGAGAATCATTCAGTCCATAGGACGAATGTGGAGAGGATTACTCGGTGGATAGTGGGCCATTGAATGGGCGATTTAGAGGTGAAAAACCATATTGGGACTCCTCTCTAAGGGTGGACGCGGACGTCCTCGGTGGTGCTCGGCCAATGCCGAGGGGTGTAGGGACACTACGAGGAACCTGTGACTGCTCAGGAAGTGTGTGGGAGCGCGGCGTACGACGGAGGTCGGCGAGTGCTCGTCCCTGAGCGTTGTAGGCGTTTTGTAGGTTCTGGAATTGTCGAGATTCGAGATCAAGTTGAGCTTGGTGTTGATCAGCAAGGCAATGAAAGATATCTGCTGCGCCTGGATTTGCCTGTAGGAACGCAGCTAACTCTGGATCATCATCTTTCCCTATCTCCGGCTGGAGAATTGGGGGTGACTGCTCAGGCATGACGCTCGTTGTGGCCGATGTCATAGCAGTAGAGAAAATTTTCTGGTGTTCAATGAAGCACGTAGAAAATGGAAGCTAGCAAACTAGCCGGGGTTGAGCTTACGAGAAGTGAGGCGATGGGCAGGTTCGAAATAGTGCAGTACTTAAAATGCGATTTAACACGAAAAGTTTGGGTAAAATCGAAGAGAAAGTACAAAAATTTCGATTCGAAAGTTCAAAATCCACTAAAACTACTAAAAGAGCGCAATAAGTACGTAAAGTTCGTATATTTGTACGCGGAATTTATATAGTGTCACGGACTTTAAATTTCAAAAAAACGTTGGGCGCCAGTTATGAGTTATAGGATGTACAAGATGTGGCGTTTAGGAGCCTGAGTACCCTAACGGGGGAACGCGGAAGCGCGCCCTTGAACTCACGTGATATACTACGCGCAGCAGGCGTCCCGATCGCGTAAGAGATTAGCTCGTCGCGATCGCGTAGGAGATTAGCCTTTCGTGGGAAAGTCACGTCCACGAAATGGATAAGGGCTTTCCCAGGAATGCGCGTCTTTATCCGGGTGCACAGGGTGCACCAAAAGTAAAAATCAAACTTCAGAAAATGTTCCGAGATGGCACTTTCGAAGTGCTGTAACTTAAAGGCGCATCCTTGGATCTTGATAATCTGAACGCGAGATTTAAGAGTCGTACACGAGGTATACTTCCACTTGCTTACAGATTTATTAGATGACAGGAAAGCGATTAAAAGTTACAATAAAAAGCGCGACTTGAAAATAAGCGAAACGAAGACAATTGCAAAATTCAAAATTGTTAAAATTCACAAACTTTAAAGGATGAAGCAAGTTGGGTTGTACCTACCAAGACTTGCGCGTTTCGGACAGTGTAAAGCATCCGAAAAGGGGTGAGGTTTTTATACTCAACTGACGGATACTTTTGGAGTAAAATTTATTATGACAACCAATGGGATGGTGGATATTCGGAAGTTTTAAAACTGCTTTTGGGGCTAATAAGATTTGAGAAGAGTTTCGGATATTTCGAAACTTATATGCTCCAATGGGAGCTAGGGATCTACGTTAGATTTCCAGGTAACTAATTATTTTATTTTTGTCTTGTTTCAGGTAAGTTGCCCATGATGTCTTCATTTGGGTTTTTGGTGATGGGTCCGCATGAAGGGTCAGGTAGGGATTACGTTAAGCTGATAATCGCTCAACCAACCTCAAGGGATGCTACATCCTGGTTGGGGTTAGTCCAGAGGTAATAACGGAAATTTCCTAAAGTTAGGTTTACCGAATTTCCACCATGGGTCCGAATATTAAATAAAAAAATTGGAGACCAAAGCAAGATGGTCTCTTAATACCTCCTTTTGCCTTATCCTTCCCATTTCGTGATAGTAGCTTACACTGAACACCATTAACCTGTTGCAATACTTCATCCCCTCAAAGATGTGTCTCAGCTAGACCAATAATGTCAAATTCTCTGTTCTGCACCAAGCCGGCCACTGCCTGCCACTTCACCCTGCTGCGCAAACCATTAACATTTGCAATCCCCAATTTAATATTAAACCTTTTACTTTTTCTTCACTTAGCCTTAAGTCTTTGTAGAGTTATTTCCTTAAAAATATCAGCCATATCCCCCTAATATTTGGAACCTGTTCCCTGTCAGTACATTTTCGCTGAGCTCAGGCTGGATGCATGTATCACTTACGTCACTAGCGTCGCTTTGGTCCAGATCGCTCCGCAGCGTATGTTCTTTCAGTTTTTTGACACATTGAACAACTGTGCAAAACAGGCCCACTTTCCGGCCAGGGTTTGTGACCATTACCGTTCAGATGCACACCATCTCGTGAGTACAACCTACTATTCACAGAGAAAAATTCCCAATTATCGATATACACGGTGTCTTCAGCATGACAGAGATCCTTTAGCAAAAAGTGCATCTGCCTGGCTTCCCGCCTAAACGTAGCTCGAGGTAATATACCTGAAACATACACCTCTATATTCCTTGCTTGAAGCGCCTGTATAATCTTACGAAAGCCATCCACAACATAATCTGGGAACCTCCTCCATAGATCATTGGTTCCCAGATGGAGCAACACCCGTCTGGTTGACTCATTACAAACCATAGACTCACTGTTGTTGGTGTAGAAGTCCTGTAGGAACAAACGACTTTCAGTGCATTCACAACTCTCCAGTGGCTACGTTCATCATACGCGATGTTCCGCAGTTCACTTGCTGCAGGGCCTGCCGTGGAGTCGCCTACTACGACTTATTCCTTCTCCATCTTCTTCTGCTTACCACGTGACCTGCCTTGCCTGGCAGCTGGACTTAGATCCTCCGTTGACCACTTTTTTTGGGAAGGGGAAGAATAATCCCCACCTTTGCTACCACCCCTGGAGCGAGAGGTTTGGCTTGAGCTTTCCTGGTCTCCAATTGTACGTTAGAAGCACCCTCCACAATAGAATTTACATCCTTGGATGTGCCCTCACCAACAGTCAGGGCTCTGGTTGTTGTCTTCGCAAAAGCAACAGGTATTTCCTCAGTTGCCATCGAGGGGACTTTTGAAACTACCTGTTTCACCCGAGTCGCCTCAACAATGGTCATAGGGGCCGTGACCGATGCATAATCATCCCTGCCCTGAACCGAATCCACCAAAGCTATGCTGGTAGTTTTCTCTACGGGACCTATGGAGTCTACCTCCTGCAGCGCCGTCGTTACCTCTACCTCATCTATGCATACTGTAGCTAACCCCAATCCCACATCTACCTTTTCACAAACCGTCTTCCAATCCGACACTGTTCCAGTTGTCGGTCTCGACACCTGAGCCTCCAGGTCAGACCCCACAACTGGAGCATCGCGTTCAGATGCTGAATCTGAGGCTGTAAATACTACCGCCTCAGGCGTAAAGAAGGCAAGCTGATCGGTGACCTCATCATGGTCATCTGCCTGGTGCCCCGCACTGACCGCCTCCACCAAATGGAGCAGTGATGCACTTGGCATTATACCTATAGATGCCTGCTTGTCCATATGCACCTTATCCATGAAGTCTGCCAGTTGTACATCTTGCCTAGTAATCTGTACTCTCAGATCCTCCACCAACTGACAAAGTTGAGAAATTTTCACCAACTTACCCTTCCATGCTCGAAAATCTGAGCAGCACTCAGCGAACATCCAAAATGGCACCTCCACGTTGCCACCACACTTCTTGCTAACGACTGGCTTACCAATACACTCTCTATGAAACTTAATTAGACATGTAAAACATTTAATAAGATCAGCTTCGCCAGACTCCTCTATGCCGCAACCTATCGTACATATCCTGCTTGACGCCGTAGTCCAGTCTCAGATTTTCTGACCGTCGATGAAAATATCAACCTGAAAATGCCCAAAAGAAAGCAACCACCTATGTCCTAAAATGCCCAAATTACCTAGCACGTCTGTAAAATGTATATATGGTAAGATAACTTCGTTACCACAACACAAAATATATAGGCTTTCAACTTACTACAAATCAAGCCAGAACTACCACAAAAACTACCTAATCTGGAAGTGTGTAAAAACTACAAAAAGACAAGGGTGTACAAACACACTTCCCTTTGAAAATTTGAGTCTTTCGCCCAGTCCACGTTACAAGCGTATTAGAATAGTCAAAAACTCTAGCCAAACAATGCGTCAAAAATGAAAAAACGATAATCAACACGTGCACAGACCTAGCCACGTGCTCCACAATCGTATGTAGGCCTATCTAATTCCGTTAAGGAAATGTTAAAAATAAAAGTAAGAATATCCTCAATTCCTTTTAACTAATACTACTAATAAAAACTTAGCTTTCCTTCAAATTTTTATCCAGTCCGCAAAAAATCGCCAAAAATCATCTGTCCACAAGAAAATACACGTCCGTCCGTCTCCGTCCTTCTTTCTGCCTCCAGGGAATCCTGAAATATGTGACAACATTCATTTAATATATTAAAGTTACAAGTTATTGCTCGATGAGTGTAACTAAAACAAACAGGTAAGTTTTTTAAAATAAAATAATTTTGGTGAATTTCGCAAATTATTTATCAGGATATAAATTTTCTCTCGTGTATGACTCCCTTTTGATATCCCCTAGATTGTTCATGAGAATAAAAAATGTTTTGTAGGCTAAAGTAATGGTAAACTAAGGTCTCGAATCACGTGCCATGAAGTGTTTTTCAGTAAGTGGAAAGCACGCGTTGTTCATTCGATTTCAATCACGTAAAATTGAAAACGCAGATCAAGAAATCATTTTTAAAATTATTTAATTCTTGTTTTAGGATCATTGCGACCAGTTAAAATTGCAATAAGCAATATTGATTTAACATACTGAATAATACATTCAATAAAGATAAAAAAATCAATGAAAATGACTGGAGAATTAGTTGATTGAAAATGCTACATCATTGTTCTTTCACAGAATGGTGTTAATACGTGTCATTGCACGCGCAAAAGCTGTAAAATTTGTCGCCATCTATTCAAAGATTGAAACCCTCGAGAATGCTGGCAGACCCTCTTGAACAGTTAAAACTTAAGCCCCGTACACACCAACGAAAATTTGTCAATTAAAAAAATTTAAATGATGTCTAATTACTTTCAGTTTTAAGGTTTTCCTTTTTTAAAGCCATGGTTAGTAAAATTCGGCAACAATTTGCCTCGTGTATGACGGCCATTGGTACTTTTACGAAAAATTTTAAAAAATATTTGAACTCCGGAAATAAACATCCGATTAATAAAGAAACTTTATGAATTTAAATAACATTTTGAACAACGATGGAAATGTTTGAAAAACCTGTCGAAATGTTCTGAAAATTTTCTAATTATTTTCGATATAGGTTATTGAAAATGGATTTTTTGTATTTCCAGGTTTTATTTTCTGATGAATTTAACGACAATTTGGAAACATTTATAAAATTAGGCTAGAAAGTTTAGAGAAAATCATTTCACTTACCTTTATTCAAAAATTCTTGAATAGTTTTTACGATGACAACGTGGTGAGAAATTGAGCGATGTCCGAAACTTCGTTGGTTGTCCAGCTGAATGTTGAGGTTATCAAGAAATGACTAAAAATTCTGACCCCGTATCGTATTTGTCCATGGTGCCAGGTGGCGCTGGTGTCGAAACTCTGAGCTTGCGTGAGAGTGACGCAGCGCTGCGATTGGTCGACTTCAAGTGGTCACCAAGCTGGGCATTACTGACCGGAGTGACCTGGATGACAATGTCATGAGGTATTTTCTAAATTGAGCCCTAGTAGTGACCTCTATAATCCACAAAGGTAACCAATGACCAGAGTTCTCCTTGACCTCGAAACCTAAAAAGTTAGGGAACTCGAAAATGGCTAGAAAAAGTCAGGGAAATTCAACGTAGTCATGTCGTAAAAATTCTTAACACAGAGTTTATCTTAGGGCCTATTTGCAAAATTGTTACAACTTTTCCAGTACAAATTTGCCAAGTTTTCACCGAATTCAGAGGACAAATTGACACAATTTTCAATCTTTTATTTTTAAGGTCATATTTACACCATTATTAACCTACCCAAGGTTAAAATTTGCAAAATTTTCGTATTATAATTTTGCGAGATTTCCAGCACTAATTTTCAAAATTTTCAACTATTTTCGAGTAGAAATTTGTACAAATTTCAACAGTTTCTGAGGAGAAATTTGCAGAATTATCAACAGATTCCGAGGAGAATTGTTAAATTTTGTAAAATTTTGGAATATTGTGATGTGTTGTTTAAAAAACTTTAATAAATTAACCTATGGTATTGTTAGAAACTTTGAAAAATTGCCAAAAAAATGTTTACATTTCGACAAATTGCCTATAAGGAAAATTTAATTTTTCAAAGTTAAGAGAGTAAGATCACAGAAATTTGCAAAATTAAGAAAGGCAAATATTCAGAATTTTGTAACAGGTAGCACCATTTGGTGATCCCCTTTATCTGTTTTTTCGAAATAGTTCATTGGAAAATTTCAACAGTTTTAATTATTCTCCGAAACCATTTTAATTGTCTAGTAGACAAAATTCCATCCAATTTATCTGAAATTCTGATTCCCATTAGTCACCTATATCATGGAGTGCTTGACCTTTCCTGTTCCTTTAATGACCCACTAAACAAAACTGGCTAGGGAACAGTAGGGTTGAGGAGGTCTAGTTCTCCTAGGAATGTCCATTCCAAAACCTTCCATTTTTTAAGGATTTTTTATCCAATTCGTTTGGCAAAATTTCTTCCACGTCTGTAAAACTTACACCAAAACTTTATATATTTGTCATGCGGTTTGTTTGCTAACTTGTTTTTTAGTCCTGGAAGCTATTTTTAAATATTATCAAATATTTAAAATTCTAATATCTCGCATTTTCCCCGTCAATAGGAATAAAAATGAAATTTAGTTACATGGATAAATTTAATTAAGAGCTACTGAAACATTCAAATTTAAATTAATGAAGTTGGTAAATACAACTAATTTAAGGGCCTGTAACATCTTCGTGCAAACAAAGAGTTCACATGTTGGACTAAGCCGATACCATCGCCATATGCAGCATTTGTAATCATTAATTATCATATTATTTGTAAAATTCCCTTTTTTTTTAATCACTAGCTGAAGTAGATCTGTGTTTTTATAAATGACCGAGTTAAAAACTTGCCATTTTCAAACCAAACTCTTGAAATATAACTAAAAGATTCTTGAGTCTTCCATTTTTATAAAAGCTAAAAAACAGGGTTCCACTATAGCTGGAAAACCTGGAAAAGTCAGGAACTTGTAATTGACTGGAAAAGTCATGGAAAAATAATTTATTGTAAAAAAGACAGGGAAATTCAATATAGCCTATTATCAAATTCGGAAATTCAATATTCTCACAAACAAAAATTAATGCTTTTATATATATGTAACCCGCACTCATTTGCAAATATTTCAAATAGTGGACTTCGGCGGGCCCCTAATTACTCTTGCCATCGTGCCGCATTCTTGTCGATTAAAATCGCGCAACAAT
>JAQGAO010005584.1:0-13395 GCA_034697705.1 Ommatoiulus sabulosus
TGGATGAGCCCAGTGTGAAAATGACACGTGACATGGCTTGGGTTAAAAGTCAATATATCCATGCAAGATTAGACGAAGTACTCTCATGGACACCAACAAAACCCTTCGATGACTGCATGTTTTCTTGTCACGAGAATAGCGAATAGTCTACTGCCACTGGCTATAGCCAATGGTAATTGACTGGCAGCTATTATTGTATGAGAAGAAAATGGAGCAATTTTTTGTACACCCTTTATGTGTTGGACATGTCGTAATCTTGTCACCGCGCTGTCCGAGTGATAAGAAAAAGGGACTTAGGACTAGCGTTTTTATTCTGTCGCAATTTTTGGGCGTATAATCCAATAAACTATACAACAGCGCGAAAGTTCAAAGCCAAATGAACGGTTTTTTTCTGGGCAGGCATTTTCTGGAAAATAAACTGTTTTGTTGCGCGTTTGATATTGGCCTGTTTTTACGCCTTCGTCCATTTTTTCCCAAAGGCTTTAGCTCGTTGTCGACAACAAAAAACAAGATGAGAACAAAGAAAACACCGCGTGAAGACGCTTGTAAAATACTCAATCCAGGGACCCCGATAAAAAAAAAACGGAACTGACCATCAGTCAGAACGGAAACCGGGCTATGAAGCCTGTAGTTGGAAAGCATCCAAAAGTCAGAAAACGAAAGACCACCAGCCTGCAATAGTTAGCACCGTCGATCACTCGTGATACGCCAACCTTAAATGGACAGTATTCACGTACATCATAAAATATTTATGACAACCGAAAAGCGAGAGTTGGGGTATGCATGGTAAACACCGATAGCATATTTGTTTTATGACCGAACGGTTTTGAAAAAGCAATACCAGCGCGAAAGAAAGGTATTTGCTCAAGTCAGGGCCACGATCAGAGCAGTTAAGCCTATAATTTGCTTTTAAATTGCTATTTATCAAGTGTTGCATACTAGTGCAAAGAACTGCGCAACACTCGATCGCCACTCGGGACACTGCCTTCCTACGGTTACACGTACAATTGCGGGGGAGGACAGAAGAGCAAATGCTCTTAAAACGTCCCAGGGTTGCATTCGTTCAGATTACTAGTCGATTAAATGCAGACTTTTCCAAATTTAGCTGGTCATAAAGTGCAGTTAACGAATGTCTGTCTTCCAGCAGATAAGTCGTAATCAACGAAGCACGACCAGGTTGAGCAAAGGCCGTCCCTCTCCTTCGCACCCCATCTAATTACCCTTTGTCAAACTTTTGGCCATGTACACGTGACGAGCAAATAAGAGAATTTAACACCTTCCAGTTCCACGAGGAAGCGAGCGCCAATGTGACCGACAAATTAGCTGGGGGAGAGACGAGGCGGTGAAAAGAGGACAAGATGGCGGATAGCTCGTTTCCATATAGAAGGGGGAACGGGGAGGGGGGGCTTCTTCAGCATTAACCAACCCTGAAAAATGAATTTTGTTTTCCTAGTCGGCTGTCATGTCATATTATGTCGGAAGTGCATCACTTCTTTTTCCACTCCGCCATCTTGCTCGGGCGCTGCGTCGAGATGGCACATGCCCGTCAAACCTCCATTTTCAACGGCGACAACGAGGGCAAAAAGAGCCACACGCAGCCTAAGACATGGGGTCATTTCCACAAACCCTCATCCTTCTTATATATGCACTGCTACCCCGAAGGCGATCCTGGAGTCAATAAACGCCACGGAAAACATAGAAATGCGCGTGTTTTCAATTTCAGACCAGTCACTCACATTTCTTGAAAGAATCAAAATTCAAATCGAAGGCGACATATCTACTGTATAATACATTTCAACCAATTTTTCGATTAAACGGTAAATTCGACGTTGATGTCCAGTCAAGAATCATTTCGATACTTCTCAGCATAAAGTTTTTTTGTTTTTTGTTTTTTCCAAATTATGCTCCGAATTAGCTCCGAGCATTATGGATTTTACTCGTTCTCATTCGTTGAAAAAAAAAAAAAAATTCTAAAATATGAGCCTCGTCCTGGTAACATCGCTAACAACGTCAATCCCGTGGGGTGGATTAGCACTTTGTCATTCCCCCACAGGATCAGCGAGACGAAAACAGCGAAACAAGATGGCGCGCGTGTTGTCCATTTTTTCTCTTCGGGTCAGCAACGCGCGCCGCAACTATTTCTCGACGAGGACGGTGGACAAACAGCGATTCGGTGGTCAGATTTATGAGTCGCATTTATCGGACATGAACTGGCACGGATTCACGGTTCCGAACACGGCATCGGTAATGGAGCTGCCCCCGAGCCCACTTTTCACCCGACGTACAAAAAATCAATGTCGAGAGGGGTTCCGAGCGACGCAACAACGAGGAAGGACACGATTGCTTTTCATGGGTTTTAGCTTCAGTAAGCTCCTGACATCCATTACGGATGAATGGCAGCTATAGCAACGTCATCCCGATCTCCATCCACCAGGGACGGACATACGTGTGCCTGCGACGAGAATGACATTCGGAGAGGCGACATATGCTTTCCGACTGAAGGGGGAGAAAAATGCCGGATTATAGGAGCTGAAGATCAGCGAAAAAAAGCGTCGAGCAGGTATACAAATGCGACAAATTTCCATACGTCGGATAATTGAAAAGCGCGAAAGACTTTGCTCAAGTTCAAGCTCGCACTTCGGAGGAATGTTCAAAACATCATCCGGGAGCCACCGTCGTCCGCACCAAGGTGCAAAGCGAAATTTCACCGCTCATGGCAGAGATGCAATAAGTACATGTATGCATACATACTGTATGATGAGGTGATTTTCGGTATACCCCTCTCAAAATCTGGAACTTCGACCATTAATTCCCCATCGTTTGTGCCTTTTACGCGACTGCATGCATGGTCCTCGTTCATCGCATACCGTCGACAGTTCGCTTTTAACGAAGCTGGACGAAAAATGGAGATATTAAAGGGTGCACATGCGAGCACAAAGAATGCTTACTTTCGACGTGCTTCTTTCAGTTTCTTTCGTGCTTGTTTTCAGCTTCTTGTTTCCAGCTTTGGGGCGCACAATGAACGTTGAGAACAGCGTGATGGTCAGTGGGCACTGCGGGCTAGGTGAAACATTCCGCATAAAAACCTTGCACATGCGCATTAGCATCTCATGATGAGCGCAGGACATGTTTTTACGGTCCATATGTGCATCCATGGCTACACTTTTGACCAATAGTGATCTGTGTGCCACTGTGTTTCCAAAAAAAAGGATGTTACAAACATTCTTGAAAGCGTATTAGCGCTTCTTGTAAGCTCAGCCTGGCTCGGCTAAGCTTTCTTTGCGTGCGCCCTCATTTAAAAAGCATGCCGCAGTCTTATCCCGCTTGGCGGCGCTAGTGTTCGCCGAGTGGTAAGCGCCAGCAATAAGCATTCTTCGTGCTCGCACCCTATAACAGGGTTGTGTCGCGTTACACAAGCCTACAAAAAAGTGTTCCCGTCCGTGTACCCTTGGCCACGCCCGTCACCATATATATCCTATCAAAATACGCAATCGGTTGTTTTTCAACATGCAAAATGAAATTAAGCGTCGCTTTCATCGCGCCATAGCTTCGGCGTGAAAGCGTCACCGTGTTTATTTTTTAAACGCTGTCTAACGACTGGATGCATCGTTAAAAAGGGGACATAAAATCTTATCGCATCTGAATAAATAAACGTGCCCCGAGTTGTGCTCGGGATATCAACCTCTTTTTCGGGGCGCAGGAATTTCCCCGTACATGTACACAAAATTCAGACCGCTATAATGTAACAATCCAACGTCGAGGATATTTCAACCGTGGCTTTTTTTCCCTCAAAACTGATGAAGTCGTCAGCAATTGCTCGCGAGGGAATAATTAATCAATACACGTGCTAAACGAACACGCCGTATATAAAAGACGGTGTACAAACACGGGGGTGTCACCCGCCACCCACGCCGTGCAACGGAAAAAACGAACGACTTCATTTCCATCTATTAAAACCAAATAAAAGCGCCGTTTACGTTCTGTAAAAAGGGCTACAAAGATTAGCCGCCATAAGTGCGCCTATTAGAGACAATTATTTCATTCGTACATCTGCCAATGCAGCACTAAGTATAGTTTAAAAGCTCAGCATGCACTTGTTGGCGTTGCTTACATCCTCCTCCTCAAAAATGCCGATGAAGGCTGAAACCAAATCCTGTCCTTTATATACAAAACTCATGACCGATAAAGGCCATGTCGACCTCTCAGCCAAGCGTATCATCGATGAAACCGGAAAATTACGCCACTGATTACATTTATCTAAGGTTGCCACATTGGCTAAATGCACCAAATCCAAAGTGCATGTTGAGACGATAGATCCGTATCAATCGTTGGCTCTAAACTGGGCATTGTCTTCGCGAGGCGAAGTAAATTCTATAATGACATTATAATGATGAAACGTGTCATTCTTAAAATAGCTATAAACGCTCGGGTTCCTGCAGGGCGGCATAACTGTTTATATTCCGAGATGAGATATTGGTTTCTTAATATATCACATTGGTAATCATCATCAACGTTAATCATTCCTGACAAAAATAATACACCGTATAAAAAACTGAAAGTGCAATTTGGATAAACATTTCAACGGACGAGCTGGTGGAATTATTCATTAGGGTGTCTTACTAATTAATCCACGAATGTTCGGTAGTATTCGTTGTCGAGCGTTTAATACCAATTATTTTTGGATTTGATAAATTATTTCATTTCCGAGGAATAATTTGCTCATTAACGAACGAGCCAGCATTATTTCTCATCTATATATAGGTCATGCTCGGAGCATTCAGAATGCAATTAGGCATTACACGCATAATCCGTTGTTGTAGACAACACGCCAGCAAAAAGGGTAGCGCCATTTCTAATAAATATGCAAATGGCATTAGCGAGAGAACAACGAGAGACATGAATGAAAGTGAGAGGAATCTTCCGAGCGGAAAAAGTAAACTGCGAAAGCATTTGCTTTAAATTGAGAGAGCATGGAGCAGGTGCCTTTTCGAGAATTCGTGGAGAGGTGATGCTCAAAAGCTGAAGCACATGCTAAGAATTGCGAGCAAATTCTTACAGCATTTTAATATTGTCTTCATTTTAATTTTAGTTACAACTGATGAATGTATACGCAAAATGACATTTCATTGCCCCATATTCAAGAGGTTTGGTAAGAACTCATCCTTTTTAATAATAAAAAAGGATAAAACAGTTCTATCGCCATAAAAGGATGCGGAATTAAAGAAAATATACAATGTTTAGGATAGAAAACGCATATTAGATTACGAGTCGAGAAATTTGAATTTCATTCGACAAGTATACATGTACGTGCATATTGTGAAAGCATTTAGCAACAATCCAAACGTTCAAGTAGTGGATTCCTTTTAGAGTGAAAGTCAAACTCATTCAAGATTTGACAAGAAAAGCAAAATCTTTGTCATTCTCATCAAAATAGAACGACCAAGTTTCTTTGTTCGGAAGTCGCCCCCCAATTCCGGAACAGAACGAACGGTTTAAACTCCGAAAATTGCGAGAAAGTGTTTCAAATCCGAAAAGCTCGAATGCTCCCAATTATCCCGTAAGCCAATCCAGGATTTGGGAGTTAAGCCGAAAATCTTCGGAGGTGCTTCAGCTGTCTCCGCGGCTCCTCTCGGTTGGCAAGTAGGCCTATTAGACGCCGGGGTAAGTTGCAGGACTGAATCGAGTGCACGTAGGTAAGAAACATTCCCGCAGCAACTTGCACGGCCAAAACACAAAAGAAAGCTGCACCGGCCCGCCTCGGGGTCAATTTTTCGTACCTTTTCAGATGGCTGAGAGGGGGAAGAAACGTCGAAAAATGCCAACAAAAGAAAAACTTAACGAAGGAAGAAGGAAGATGGCAAGTTGAGATCGGACAACCCGAAATGGCCATGCAGCTAGACGCTGAAATAAGAGGGGCGTTTATTTGGCTCATTAGCAGTACAGGGGTAGCGCGTTGCCTTAATATATTAACTCCCTATTAATAATATCAGAAAACCAAATAAAAGAGCAGTTTGGGACGATTAACACAGTGGCATTTATGGCTTTCGAAGGGCCCCACACTTCGATGGGTACGTCGATTAGGCTTGCATGGCTCCGCATTGCCATATGAAATGTGCGACCACGAAAGCGGAAAATATAGTTTTTCCGCTAATTTTGATAACCCTGGTGCGAGTGGTTTAATTAAGCGTGATAGCGAACAATCCGGGGTTAACGTGAGCGGTTAGGATAGAAGTACAGTATGCGTGTCTACTTGGCAAACTAGATAGCTTTCCAGCGCAGCTCCTTCTAACGGTCTTAGTATAGAATATTTGTCGTGTCATAAGCGAGTTATACTTTGTTTCTTTATAGATACGTATTTCACCTAGAAGATACTGTTTGGTCGTAACGCTGACTTTGTTGATGTTCCTCCAGACCTTTATTGATTTTTCTCGCACGAAATCATTCGTGCCTAGGGGCTGGGCAGATTGCTTCAAGATGGCGCTCCGTGGGAACTCGAAATACATCTTAAGTTGACCAAATTATTATACACGGCGCCGGCATTTTTAAACGGTTCGATCGAAGTTACTCGTATAGGATTTGAAAGAATGCTTCATCAACCCCTGAAGCAAATAAATTTGCGAACGCCTCAATTTCTTTTATAGGAAACTATATAAGTAATGTTCGAATCGATAAAGAAAATACTATTGTTTGTTTCCAAACAGACCAGACCATACGTTTGAACCTCCCTGCACGTCGAGGCTACCGAACCCTCCAGTTTTTGTTATAGCTTTTAAAACTAGGATTATTTAACAGGAGAAAAAAACAACGCTGTCATGATGAACATGTTTCGTATAAATTCGTGTACCGTAAATTATATTGTCTCAGCATTTACTGTACCTGGTCTAACAAAATGGCCTCCCATTTTCAGATCCCCCTCCCCCCTCTAATTTTCATGGGTTTGTTGGTCTAAACGTCAAACCCTTAAAAAATCTTCTATAACGACAGATGCTTCTCCAAATGCTTCGTTGAATTCATGCAACAAAGCACATGGATGTAATTGCTGTCCATGTACAAGTACATCGTAAATTTTGACATAAATTAGCAGAGCCCATTCTAGGAAACAATCCGCGATGAAAAACGAATTAACGCCAGGTGGCGGGGCAAGCATCTTTCGCGTAGATAGGATGTCACTTTTTAAGCAGCTTCGTCTTCATTCGCAGATGGAGACAGCTTAATTATCTGCCTGATGAGATGCGATCCAAATTGGAGAAATTTCCCGTTTTGAGGTTAATGTCGACTCAGCAGCGTATAGACTTACTAGATTTCATTCTTTTTATACTTATACATGCATGTCAGTTATACTCTATATTCTATAACAACCCACCATGCAGTCCAACATCCAAGAAGACGAATCCGTTTATATTAGGGGTTCTCAAACAGAAGCTTCGCGAATCGCACTTTGACAGTCGTGATGTCACGCGTACAAAAGGAATGCACTCGTTGTTTCGTAAACAGCGATCACCACGACTGACTTTTATAAACAGGTTATTGACCATTTTGTGCGAGGATATTTCACGACTGCCAAAGTGCGATATCGCAAAGCTCGTCTGAATACTCCCATTAAATCAACGTCGTCCCACCCGTCCTTCGAATAGCTCATAAAACTGACCAACGTCTTCGGGATACTCTTAAACTGGAAACACGCGTTATTCAGACCGGAAGACGCTCGTTCCACCAACTGAACTGGAATGACATCAACGTCAACAAACTGTCTTCACGATGATACTTCAAAAGTACACGATCAAAAGCGCGATAGAACAACGTCAATATCAATACAAAGTCTTCTCGGATGGTCGGTCAGTATAATGAATTTTACAGCCCGTGAGACAGCGAACTATATATAGTGGACGTCCTGAAAGGATCGAGGGTGGGGGCACTCGTTCCCCCAAATCTCCCCGGGGAAATAATTGGCACAAGTGGTACGTCATTCTAGCGCCTTCGTGAGCGAAAGCAACAAAACGAAAAATTGAACCCGGGTCGAACTATTAACTGCCCCGTCGCATTGTGGCGAAACAAAAGGTCGCACGCATCCATCGATCGCTCGGTGGGTTGGCGAGGGTGGGTATACGTAACGCACAATGGCCCCACGCTAGATGAGGGGGTTTCGACTTACGGCCATCACAAAAAGCGTTTCGGCCATCGGTTGAACCACGGGAGGTTATCGAGTGGAAGATAACGCTTATTTTTCACCGTAATATCTATTTTTCTTGGGCGTAATGGATACGGCGTCGTTGGGGTTTTCAACGAATGAAAACAAAAGACGGCCAGAAAAATCCATTTCTGGCCGCGTGGCGTTGTTTTTTTACGACTTTTGGGTTAAAAAGTAATAAAGTGGCGTGTACTGGCCTCGCTACTCCATTAGCGACTATAAAAGGCTGGGCGCCATGTTTAATTCCCGTCAGGTGCGCGCGCAACGCAAGCCACGACCGGACCCGCGCTGCTTGCGTGGATCGAAACGCCGAGCGAGAGAGAATGGTGCAGGCGACGTAACGCGCCGTGAAATGAGATTTCCAGAAAAAGGAAGACGAGATTGAAATCTGCGGCTAATTTCCAAATCGCCTTGAATTTATGTAATTGAATGAAGAGTTAGGCGATGGCTTCTCTGCCGGGTGCTTCGCGTGCCTTTAGCTCTTAACGCAATTAAGGAGCCGACGCGCCCGGGTTTAATGAACCGTCCCCGCGCGAAACCCCCCCACGGGGCCAATTGCATCGATATATGGCAATGCGCTCGTGCCCTTATAATACAGTACAAGAAAAAACAATTGAGCGATTTAATAAGCGGACGATAAATATTGACGTACTTATAGGAGCTTGAACGGAACGATCGTTCGGTTCAATTTCATCAAATGTTTGCTGCATGGTTTCAGCATATAGTGTCAAACTTCGTCCATCAAAGTCCACATTTTAGAAACTACATCCCAAAAAGAAATTGCCAAATTTTTGAAAATGATTTCACGATCAATTCCGCCGGCAAATTTTAAAAAGCAAAAACAAGACTTAATCGCGTGACTTTATGAACATTAATGTTTTCGCCTGACTGTTGCTAAATTATACACCACGCACCTGCGGTATAGAAACCTTTGCTTTTAAAAATCCACGTGCTTGTTCATGTTCGAAAACGTTCGACAGAAATAATCCAGCGCTCGATTCGTGTATAAATATATGCATAACGTTGCAATTTAGTCAAGCTATTGTAGATTAGGTATTGTTTTTCGTGTTGCGTGTAATTAGTTTTAGGGCACTTATGAAAAAAAAAACCAAAAAAAAACCAACTAATTGGGGGTAAACGAACACGACGAAATGAGCCTGCTGCTCCCATCGGATTAACTTGCACTTTTCGTTCTTTACGATACAGTCCGTCCACCCAATTCAATGTTCACGGGCACATACCTTCCAAATCACACCGCGTAGCCATTTGGCGAAAGAACAAACATTAGAACAAATCCTAGTTATCAATAAATAACGACGCTCTGCCTTCGACATTCACTCTTAATCCGGACAAAAATGCTCAAGGCGGAATTCAAAAGCCAAACAGAAAGCCGAGTTCAACGCGGCTCAACAGCATCTATATCCCTTTATTCGTTCCATCCTACAACTTATTTCTCCAATATCAATTGCGGGAACAATAATCCATCCTTTTTTAAACTAACTCGAGTTTCCATCATAGTTCACTGTTCATCGCGAGATTAGACCTGGACAATCGAGCAAAATGAGCGAAAGCTCATTACATCCGATCAAAAGTTTGGTCCAAAACCGAAAAATTAGCTCCACGAACATTTTCTCACACGGCCAAAAAGCAAGCAGAAAAGAGATTGAAAAAAAAAAAAACTGCTGCAGCTTCGCATTCTTTTCATGCCATGGATGAAAAACGTTCGGAAAATAAAAAAAAAAACGAATGTTCGCAATGTGGGGGTTTAAATAATGACTGACAAGCTGCGCTTCTTTTTTTTATCGCAGACGTTTCATCCGACGAATTTCGTCAGTTTCCCACCTGATTTTTCAAGAATTGGGGAAAGTAATTTCCACGTCGGAATTTTTTCTGACCTACACACACGAAGTTTTCGGAGGATCGTAATGTATTGATTTTCCTATACCTCAGATGCCCGTAAACGCTTCGAAATCTGAGCGTGCATCCGACAATTCGGACAACACTCCGGTGGTCAACATGCACGCGGAATAACTTAGTTTGGCAAATCCTTGGCTACGGAAAACTATCCAAAAAAAAAAAAAGAAAATACCCCCAAACGACCAAAATCGTCGAAAGGCGAGGTGAACGTGCTTCTACTTACATTGGGTTTGATGAATTCCAATAAATATCGGGCAACCGGACACAAGTCACATCCACGGGTAGGGATTCCAAAACGGTCAGGAAAATGAGCACTAATAAACACGGCATTTCGGTGCGGAGGCTGACCACCAAATCCAACGACACCGTGTTCGCATTAATTCTCATATACGCAACTTACGAAAGAGATGGAGAGAGAAGTGAGAATGCTATTGAAATTAAAACGCAACTCGACCGGCGAACACCGTCGCGGTCGACGAGCAGCGGCTCGATTCGGGGAGGTTGAGACACCGAAAATTCACAGCACCAAAGTTTTCGCGATTTGGACGCACGGACCGAAATGACGGCTGCGTTTTTTTAGGTTTTCCGAAAGAGGGGCGACGACCAAGGCCTCCCCTTTTCCACGCCGAAACACTCGATTTGCTCCCTTCCTTCTCCGAGTCGAACGAACAAGTTTAAATGCGAAAGAAACACAGGCCGGAGCGGTCGACCGACGCGAAACTGCTTCGATTCCACCGCGGTCGAATGAGAGTTGGATTTACGGGACGACGGAGCGAGCGAACGAGCGTCTGTCCTCTCCCTCGCATACCTCGACATGCGCCAGAGTGAGGCAACGGCACACCGAACGAAGCACCAACAAACGCGTCATCGAGGGCGAAAAGAGGCGCAGGGGCGCTTTCGGAAACGAAACGCAACCGCCCACGAGCGCTCCTAGCGCCATCTAACGATCTGCGAGGAAGACGGAGAGGAAATGCCTGTTAAAAGGATCACAGTGTCACAGGTTGGCACTATACAAAGAATGCCTGAATTCATTGAAAATGATGTACATGTAGTAAAAAACCAAAAAAGTACAGAATCATCATGTCCATATGCATTACATACAAAAATGATACAATATATTTATTACCTTATTATACATTTGTTTTTTTTTAAAGGAAACATTATTAAGTTTTCCTCGTTTTAAATACTTTTTGCTTCTTATCATCATGTTTTCTGTGATTTTTTCGATCTGAATGACAAGGATTGGCCAAATTATTTGAGAACCACTATGGGTAAGGTGACTCATCTGTTATCTGGTCACTTCTTAAGGTACATTGATAATGTACCTTCGTTTTCGATATTAATGATAATCCAACACTAACGCACGAAAAGAATAAGCAATGGCATCGATCCGATAAAAAAAACGCCATTCCCGAACTTATTTCCCAAATGGTCGAAATTCCGAATAGGTCATTCCGAAACGAATCAACGAAAGAATATATTTTTTAAAAAAACTTTTCACACAGCTTTCCAAATAATTTTCCTAAACGACGGATTTTTCTTCCATGTCATATTCTCCAATTGTAGCGAATGCATTCCCATTTGTAATTCATTTTCCACTTGTATTTAACACAATTTGAATCCCTAGACTATAGCTTTCCCACTTATTTTTTCAAAAAGAAGCCTTTTTTAAATCAATGCATCATTAATTGTTTTTCAAAATCATGTTTTTCAAGCTCATTGTTAACTGCGGCGGAGGAAATAAATGTACCCTCTTCAACAAATAGTCAATAAGGTTATTTTTTTTCAAACTTTTACCCAACTTTTATTCCAGAAAAAAAAGATTTGCACATGCATATACTGTATACAAAAAATTACCGTATATTACTAAACAAAAGAATTTTCTTTCCAAAGTTGAGCAAAGATAGCGTCATAAACATGTACATTGTATATGTTGCATATATTCTGTTCTAACCATGAGAAGAATTTCAGCAGTTATTCCCGATTTTATAAAGTAAATTAATATTAACAGGGCAGATAAAAAATTCACAGTGAAAATCCGAGAAATCCTATGAGAACAATTAAATTAATGTCCAAATACGTCGTGCAGAAATGTAATGAGTAAATTAAAGTATATTTTTTGTTACAATTAAGAAAAATGTGTATACTTTCTCTAAATGTTAAGATTGTACAAAAAACGAGTAAGCACAAATGGGGGGGGGGATAGGAAATGAGAGCGGAATTATACAATGCAGGATACAACAAAACAGAAAATCGAATGTACTAAATCCATATCAAATGTATAAGTATTGTTATCAATTTGGTGTATTAAATGCGTGTGTATACAGCACATGTATACTGACAAAAATTCGCATTACGTTTTAATTTTAATAACAAATTTAATACAAGAGTAATACTTCCCTTAGATATTATAAATGCAGCAATGGTTATAAAATCAATTTACATGTACTTCCTAGGTTGCAACCACTGCTGGTGTAAACAGTCAAGTGGGAAATAGCAGCAACCAACGTGTGAAAGTCACCCCTTCAATAATCTGCAGCGGGGGAATAAAATTAGGCTCAATTCTTTAAATTAGGTGCCATTCAATTTTACCATAGCTAATTGACACCCTTGCATTACTACTGCCTAGGTTTCTTTATAGCGGGCTCACAATAGGTGATTTTTCCTGCAGAATTTGACACCGACATGGTGGAAGACTGACAACGTACAAGATTAACACTCCAGCCGCCATGTTTACCCACCGTATCAAAAATGGCTTCAAAGCACGCTACAGGACGAGCATACCGGTACGCACGTTATCAACTACGTTATTTATAGCGTGCAGTGGGGCAGGATCCTCAAAACCATATCTTCCCTCAAAATCTATATATATATAAAGAAGAAAACGCGTCCATCTTGAATTCCTTTGGTGTTTGTGGTTTTCGCAGGGCCACTCTCATGTCGCGCGTAGGAAGGGATGGGGAGGGGGGGGGGGGGGTATTTTTTAAGACGCAACACCGCGCTGGCCGCCAGTAGGAGCCACACGTTTTTTCACAAATTTGCGAAAAAAAATTTTTCACTAATTTGCGAAATTTTTTTTTCACAAATTTGCAGTTTTTTTCTCAGAAATTTGAGAAATTTTTTTTCCAGAAATTTGCGACATTTTTTTTTCACAAATTTGGGAAAAGTTTTTTTACAAATTTGCGAAATTTTTTTCCCAGAAATTTGCAAACATTTTTTTTTTCAGAAAATTGCGAATTTTATTTAATTTTCATGACTTTTCCAGGTTTTCAAACAAATTTCCCTGAGCA